>JANPWN010000281.1:0-23350 GCA_027406425.1 Blastocystis sp. subtype 8
ATCTTTGTTTGTTTACAAACAGTTGAGTTCATGTGAATATCTTTGTGTTCAGCTATTGAATTAGAACAACGATACTAGAAATAAGAACGAATAGGAAAGACAACTGAATCATAAATAATCCACTGTTCTCGTGTCCACTTCAAATCTCTAAATAGTCCAAGCACAAACTTTCTCCAGCCGTGGAACAGAGAAATCATGGAGAGAATATGCTGGACATAAACATACAATTCTATTTGTCAGATAGATATCCCCAATCCCACTAGCATTCTGAAATACTTTTGGATATAATGCTTTCATCTCAATTAGTCGACGTCGGCTTTCTCGACAATTCATAACAGAATTCAAAGAGATCACAAGATTCATAACAGTCTCTTCCTTCTCAGTCAAATTCACTTCATGAAGAATCACATCACTCTGACAGATGTTAGACTGAACATACACTTCGAAGCACTTTTCACTCGTCTTTGCAATACTGGGAAATCGAAGAGAGAGAGAAGGAGGAGGACTTTTACGAAAATGATTACATGCAGGAATCAACGCATTTTTCGCCACGATATTTGCAAAAACAGAATACCGATACTTAGAAGGACGACAAACTATACTTCCATTGTAATCATGACAAACCCAGTTTTGTTCAGTGATGCGTTGTGTAAATTGTGGATTATTGGAGAGAAAGGAGAGAATCACCACACATGTTGCACGCAGAGAGAGATTATCTGCCTCCGATATGAGTTGAGTGAGAACTGAAAAGAAGTCAGTTTGACATTCAGACTAGATGTAAAGGGAACTAGTGAAAAAAACGAAAATAAAAGCATCTCCTTCTGCCTGATTCACAATATGACCAACTGCCCACAACACAGATCGCCGATTGATAAGTGTCTCTTGAGGATCGGTCAGTATTTTGCACAGTTCAACAAGATCGATATGAGACTGGAGAAAAGCTCTCCCTCGTGATGTTGCGAAGAGTACACCAAAGAGATGAGGATGAATAATAACAGGTCGTGGTTTCTGAGGAATAATTTCAATCACATACTCCACAGCATACACACAGAATGTACCATCTTCCTCAGCCATGACATCCCACACACAACAAGCATCTATGGATTACACAGTCTTCATATAATCACTTTCAACACATATTCGCGTGATTTTACCAGTAACTAATCTAGACTGTATTCCATGCAAAAAGGACCATGATAATGTTTCGCCTGCTGGTAATCGAACTGAATCCAGCGCATATTCATGAAGGCATTTCTATTCGTCAGTTCATATCCTCTCTATCACTCGTTTAGCTTGTGATTCCTCCCTCGTTATTTCCATGAGACGGTTCTTATTCTTCTTCCAATAGGTATCAAATCCCTGCAAATCTGTTTTTTTGCGTTCATATACTGTACATCCCAAGTGATCATGACTTATTCCTTCACTTCCTACACACAATACACACTTCACTTCCTCTCCTTCATGGAGATGAATACAGGTTATAGAACGATCATATTTTTGAACAAACGTTCCAACAACTCGAATACTACTTCGTTCTTCGTCCATTCCACTCACTTGTAACTGAGAGACGACCACATCCAGATTTGTATCCACAGTAACAAGATGATCGACACATTCCACCTTGAGAGGGAGCTGAAGTAGCCACTGAAGCTGAAATGAATCAGTACGGAGCATGTAGTCTACGATATGTCGAGGTGGTTGCAGACGGAGGGGATTGATCAAAAGAGATTCATCATGATCCAGATACTGAGAAGAGGTTGCATAAGTGGCAGGATTTTGGATCAGTCCAACAGTAACATGATTCTCCATATCAATTACATAATCATAAATTCCACTTTCCTACATTCGATTCATACTTCAACCCTACCATGAATTCTTCAAATCGTTGTGATACAAATCCAAACCTTGTTTCAAACAACTCAAAGCCAATTGGTATAGCAATCAGTCGAAGAATCAGTTCTTGGCATTCAGGCTGATCGATGAGATAGGGAACACACTGTTTGTAGGTGTAAAGAGTACTTACCACCAGGTCACTATAGCCACATACAACCACAATATCCTCTAGGATTGCCCCTGCAAACACAGTGATGGAATTAGTAGATCCGATACACATCACAACCAGAGGGAGACACCAAATCACATACTCCTCATTGTGGGTTTGTTCAGCTAAATACGATCGGATTTGAGTCAGACAGAAGTGTCGAATATCATCATTACCATGCTCTAAAAGCGAACAGAAAATGATTCTTTCGTTAGTATGAGACTCATTAGTGATGTGAAGATGGGTAATCAAAATCTGGAGGAATTCTGGATTGTGAGAATAGATAGAAGGTTCGCGAGTTAGTGAAAAAAGAGATTGGAGTATTTGGCTTGTATCAATATATTGTTGGAAACGTTTAGAGAAGATGATATGAATAGCCATGATGGCATAGAAATATGCCTAGATTAGAATCTTCAACTTCGCTTACAGTAGAATAGTGGAGAGCAAAACTTCCAAAGGTTCCCTTAGATGATGGTTTTTCGATGAATTCAGTTAGAGCATCCATGAAATGATGAATAAGAGAAACCTTCCGAGAATAAGTCACTAGCTGAGTATCGGCAGAGAGAAGAACAAACATCCATAGCATACCACTACATACTGCTATCGTAGAGTGCTTCTGATAAATCAAGAAAAGAGAAAGAAAATACACATAGAGGAAGAAAAATAAATGGAGGAAGTCCGTGTAAAGGAGCGAAGAAATTCTCCATCTGAGTCATTAATGAGGATTTAGCGAACTCATTGATGTATTGTGGATACGAAATAGTGATTAGAAGAAGAGAGAATACCATTTCCCAATCCCAGTCTTGAATAGGCTTATAACAATCTTTCTGAGATATGAATAGAATGAGAAACATTTACTATTGTTTGTCGAAGCATTCCCATGAACTGCTCTCGATTCTCGTATACTTCTTTCAAGGATTCGGAAACAAAACCTTGATTAGAGAATTGACAATCACAAACAATCATTGGCTTGCTATTATCACTAACAGCATCCATAATATTCTCAAACAGGACAATCCAGCTCAGATAATCACTCAATTCATTCTGAACAAAGGTAGTATGTTGAACAATGGGATACACATAGAGGAGAGAAGGACCTACAGCAAAGAAATCTGTTGTTTTCACTCCTGTACGATTCTCCTTTAAATCATCCAACATCGAATTGAGGATAAAAGATCTGCACGTATTTCCATTAGTAGGGAGGTAGAGATCTGACAACAAACTAAGGACTGAGAGAAGATTCTTCGCCAAATAAGCGACATCTGGATCTGCATGACGAATAAGATTTGTTAGTGTTTCAGGGAGTTTCGCCCTCATACACACAGATACAACAAGGGCAAGATAAACAGTAAGAACATTCACTTGAGATCTCTCTGAATAAGAGAGACCTAACCGATCAACAAACAAACTACATTCATTCCAATACACGCTCTGATGATGAATTTCGTCTTCATTCAGAAGACTGGGTGTAGGAATACCCAAAATAGTGAATAAAGTAGAGAGTATTTCCTTCGCTACTTGCGGATATTCCTCACCTTGAGTTGCTAATGTATTGACATAGTGACTGAAGCCACCAGTCTCACCTCCAAAGAGTAGTAATCCATTCCAGGATCGCATCACTGTTAGTACAGCTAAGTTGGCTATGTAATATGGCGATGAAAGAGCGTCTTCAGGAGTGTTTGGTTGGGAGGTTGTACCATCGCCTAGTAATGGGTCCATGATGACTTGAAGATCGAGAAGAGACTTCGTTTGACGGAAGGATTGATCACTGAGAAAGTATAAACAAGCTAGCAGTGAGGACTGAAGAAGAGAAGCATTTTGAATTTCAATACATCCTTGAAGAAGGACATAGTATCCATCACAGAGAAAAAGAGATCGAGGAGATGCTATAAAGAGTTTAAACAAGAGATGGAGAGAAGGGAAACGAAGAGGATCGTTTTTGGCCCCAGCAACAGCTATGACGGCCATTAAGAGAGAGCGAGGAAGTGAAGTGGGACTTTGTTCAATCCATGCACTCAAAAGGCGATATGAAGCCTCACGCTCAGCAAGTAACTTATTAGACGACTCAAAAGATGCGATGATGAATAGATGGCATTTGAGGGAGAAGATACAATGCATCCACGCTTCTGTAAGAGGAAATTGGGTGATCCACTGAAGTGCTATCTATGAGAGAATTGGTGTTAAACATACCTGTGACTCGTAGGGTCAGAGAGCTTGAAACAAGAAGCTCCCGTAGCACAAATACGAAATGACCTAAACTGAACTGCTGATTCTTATGAAGACACTGCTTCAACTCATCCACCACTGTTAAAATATATTCTTCTTGGCTTTCCTTCTGAACCAATTGATGAATGAACTACATAAAACTTTCTCCTTATTCCTACCTGCACAATACCATCTATGTTTCCTTCCTGGATAAACTCTCTCAGTTGATTCTCTGTTATCACCTCTCTGTTCATCACACACACATCATTCACATTACTCATCATTCATCACCAGTTCAACATCAGTAACTTGCTTTAACATTCTCTCAACACACTGAAACAGAGAACTTGGAAGTGACCTCTCTTCCTCCGAATAATCATCAGACTCATGAGACTCTTTACGCAAATGAACTCCCTGTGGGAATGCCTCTACAGGAGAGATTGAAATGGTTTGATTCTGAAGAGAAGATGTTGCTTGAGGAAAGGAGTGAAGAGGCGAATGCTGGTGACCCGAATGATTTGTATTATCAGGAACACTAGAATCCATGCTCTCTACTGATTTCAGACTTGATGGTATCTTCTGTATAGGTAACGAACGAACAAGAGGTCGTTGGGGAGAATACTTATCCAATGAGATTGACAACTCATGAAGGACCTTTCCATCAGCAAGTTGCGTGGGTTGAGGTGTGGCCACATGTAGATTCCGCAAATAGGACTTATAATGATAGGGATCTTCAACTATTAGATAAAATAGGAGAATAAAAATTCCATACGATGAATATCTGACTCACTATCACAGTGTTTCAACATCTCTTCTAGGTCTCGTCTAGATTTCACAATATTCAATTCAAACCTCACCTATCATCAATATTCTTTAGATAGTCACCAAAACTTGCATCATCATCACTCTTATTTTTCCTTCGGGTGTCATTAAGGAAATCAGTCATAGAGTGGATTTATTGCTGTTTGTGATCAATCCTGCTTCGCTTGGGAATGATAAAGGAAAATGGAATGAAAAAAATCATTAAAAATAACGGAATTCCCAAAATTCAAAAACAGTAATAGTACTTATACTCCTCATACACTTGTAGTTATTTAAAATACTTACAATGAAGTTGTCTAAAAGAACATACAGAAGTTGAATAACGAGAAAGGGATATTATTCTGTCAGTATGCATATAGGAGTAATGATTGGGTTAAACTGAACTATATGGAGTTCAACCCAATCAGCTTACTCGTATTGGCCTCTTCGATTTTTGTCTCTTTCCCACTCCTTTCCTTTCTTTTCATAATTCTTTGTTTTGATCACTTGAAATGGCTCGTACTAAACAAACTGCCAGAAAGAGTACTGGAGGAAAGGTCCCTCGTAAACAATTGGCTACTAAGGCTGCTCGTAAGTCTTCTCCTGCTGCTGGAGCTGTGAAGAAGCCCCATCGTTATAGACCCGGAACTGTGGCTCTTCGTGAGATCCGCAAGTATCAGAAGAGTACTGAGCTTCTGATCCGCAAGCTCCCTTTCCAGCGATTAGTCCGTGAGGTTGCTCAGGACTTCAAGAACGATCTCCGTTTCCAGGGCTCTGCTGTGATGGCTCTTCAGGAAGCTGCTGAGGCTTATCTTGTCTCTTTGTTTGAGGATACGAATCTGTGCGCTATTCATGCTAAGCGTGTGACTATCATGCCAAGAGATATGCAGCTTGCTCGTCGTATCCGTAATGAGAAGTAAACAGAACTGGTGTTTCTCAATACCACGTGTTGTTGTTTGTAAACAAACATATTTACTCAATTTTTGCTTGCGAGAAATCCATTTCCGGATGCTAGAACTAAGATTCTATTTAATACTATCTACATCTTTCATAAATTGTTCAATCACCTTGTTCTTATCTGTACTCTCAGTTTTAGGATGATTTTGCTCATACTAAATGTCATAGGTCAACTCCAATTGTACCATCATTTTCTCTACCTGAGAACGGACACTGCCTTCCAAGGCATCTAGATTTACTGGAGGTGGTTCAATCTTTGATACATCAATAGTTGCTTCTCCTTCAACAACATACGGCCACCAGTGTTCTCCTTCATTCTTTTCTAATTCAATTCGTAGATACCGCTGACTGCTCTCAGTCTCCAATGTCCATAGAGAGTTATCCACTTTGATACGTTGATATAAGTTACCCTGAGCATGATAAATTCCAAACAATTATTACATTCAAAAGAGGTGATTCTTCACCTCTCAAATAGACATACAGATGGCTCGGTTCAATTCTACAATCCACATTCCGTGAACGGAGTGAAGTATTTACAGGGATTGTGATGGTAACATCATGGAGGGTTTGAACCCAAGAATAGCGTTCAAAATCAGCTCCAAACCCACTATTAGCTACGAATAAAATCCCAAGAAAAATAGTCACGTTGCATCGAGGAGATTACTAAAACCTATAAAACGGACAATGAAGGCAACAAAAGAGTTTCAGAAACACTTATTGTGACGAAAGAATGTTCAAACAAACAGTGATAACATGGATTCACGAAACCACGCAAAGACAGGCTCAAATGCCCTTATTTCGCACGAGCTCTCATTTGTCTTCTCTTACGTCTCAGACGTCGCATACGCTTCTTTGCCCACTTAGCTCTCATCTATATGCACGATTACTCATCTATTCACAAAATCCTTTCTTCATATGACCTCAAGACAGGTCTATCAATAAATGACAAACATACTTAGTTTTATGAATACCAAATATAAAGAAAGAGAATAGACAAGGGAATCCCCCTGATTCAGAATTCAGAATACAGATTTCTCCAGCTAACATGCAATTACCCCACCTCTTTCAAAGAAACAAACAACTCTCAATAGGCTATTAGCAACACTTTTTAGTCTTTTCTTCTTCCTCGAAATTGGAATTGAGGCTAATCTTGATTGTCTTTTTCTCAAGAGGCATAGTATTGGACACACCCTCGGCTGATCCTAGTGAATTACTTGAGGTGAGTTCGTAAATTTCTAAAAAGTCAAATCAGTCATCAGCGTATACCCTTAAGTACGGTTGTGAAAGCAGCATCAATTCCTGTCTTATCATAAGCACTCGTTTCAATAAAAGCCATATTATGTTTCTCTGCGTAAGCGATCGCTTCTTCGGTTGAAATACAACGTTGATTAGCCAAATCGCACTTATTTCCAATCTACACATCATATGAATCCATATATAATACCAATATCACAACCATATCACCTTCAGAGTGCTGTCGAAGCTCTGACAACCAACCCTCGACATTCTCAAAGGATGACCTTGAGGTAATATCGTAAACCATAAGTGCTCCGACGGCACCTCGGTAATACCTACAATTAACTCATCTCGATCACACCTACGCACTCGTGATAGATCGATAACGTTCTTGGCCAGCTACAAGATAATCCACATGTATTCATCGTCTCATACCTGTATCCCAAATTTGTGCTTTGATAATGTTGTTATTGATCTTAACACATTTGGAAGAGAATTCTACTCCCACAGTTGCCTTTGAATCTAAGCTGAACTCATCCTTAGTAAATCTTGACAGGATGTTGGTCTTGCCCACATTGGAGTCTCCAATCAGAACAACTATTTGTGTCAACGATAGTCATTCTCCTACTCTTATACAAGTAGTCATAACGGTCATCCATGGTTCAAATTGATTGAAAAGTGGCTTCGTAATCTATAAAGAAATTGTAATTCTTCTTGTATTTGAATAATGCTTTTTATGCAACAGTTTGGAACGGTAAATCACTATATGGAATCATCTTTCTCTTAATTCTTGCAGGTGATAAGATCATGGCATATCAATTCTATGGGACTTAACAAAATGACAAAAGAGAATTGGGACGATATTCATATTTTTTGAATTCCAAATATCTAGTCCTTGGTCTGGGCATTTTAGGCTAGAGGAATTTGGGGTGTCCTGTCCCCGAATCGAATCTACTTTAATAGATATTCTTATGAGTCAGAAAGATCAAGTGCTGCATCTGCAGTTCAATTATGTGTCCCGGGATTTACCCCTCTTGGAGAAGAAATCCAATGTCTCCTTGGAGTCCTTGATTAATGAACTGTTTAAGGATATGCACTGCCATAGTGTCGCCCTGAAGACCTCGTTCGAAGATGAAATACTCCCTCTTAGTATCTTTACAGATTCTCCCCACTATCTCGATGATCTAGTAAAGAAACCTCTAATGGATATAACTGTTGTGAATGAAAGTGGGAAGAGTTAAACTGGAATGAGATGTAGCATCATTCATATTCATGAAGAATGAAGTGCCTCTTTTGGCGTTTCAGTCTTTTGCAACATTATTAGAGTTTTTTGTTGTCTGATGGTATCATGTTTAGTACCTTCCATATTGGAGAATCGGTGTTTCCGATTGATTTTGTGACATTGTGCACCTCGATCCTTCATGTTATCTTTCTTGATAGAATTAAAACGTAGTGTTCGAGTGTACGCGTGGTATGCAGTCTGACAAATGAAATTTTCCAAAATAGTTCACACGTCATCTCTCGACAGGCACTGTGGGATCGTATTACTTGCTTTCTTCATATGAATCGCTGCAAACGCCTATCTCTGTTGTTTTCTCTTTATGCAGAGGAGAATACGGATCAAATCTCATTGAACAATTTTGCCTCCATGCTGGGCGTCTTTTACTGGATGAATGTCGTAGTGTATCAGAATGGAGTTTTATGTGATATGTGCATTTGATTATGATGAATCATGCTTAGTACGCCTTTTATGGAGATTGGCAGGAACTGTGCCTCAGCACTTTTTAATGACTATTGTCTTGCTAGTCACCATTCTATTCGTTTTTCTGCTATCTTCGAGTGGTTGTTATCACATGGAGATCAATTTGTTCCGACTCAGTTCAATGGAGAACCGATAACGGCATCTCTTCAATGCAGTGCAGCCAAGCTTATTCCGCTATGGTTCTTCTCACTTGATCATCGCAAAGCCGAGTTCTCGAAAGTGTGCATTCATCAACTCAATGATTTCTAGGCAATTGATCAGTTGGTTTCGGTAGAGAGACAGAACATTCAGTTATCCTCTTTAGATATTAATAATTTACTGATGTCTGTTCTCCAGCCTGATGTATCTAGTAATGAGTATCTCTACTTCAAGCTTCTCTCTTCATCCATAACGACTCTGCTAGGCGATGTAAAGTCACTTTATTTTCCTCACTCAAAGACACCCCGTATATCGAATATTCTGTTCCTTTTCCTATCCATCTATTTGATTGGTTCTCCAGATCAGGAAACAAAGGAAATAGTTCATACTTTCTTCGCCACTCTTAGACGACCTTTGAAGACTCCAGATCTTCGTTGCTTCTTAGAGTGTATTCTTCAGCTTGGGAACCCGATTTCTCTTCAGTTCCCTGATACTATTGTAGTCCAGAATAAACCTGTCGATGTTGAAAGTGTCATGAATGAGATGTCCAAAGTATTAGGTATTTTGGAAAATGCAGAAATCAAAGAAGAGGTTTTCAACTATATTGTCAAAGTCACTCAGAATGGTATCCTGGGCGATAGTGGCACGGATTCTTGTGCACAGATTTGTGAGAAGCTTCATATTAGTTGTGAATCACGGAATGTGTGCCAAGAAGCTTCTGTTAACCAGTGGTCCCAATTAATCACTTGTGATAATCTTCTTGTCTATCAAGAAGTCGATCACTGTACGTGTTATACTTGCCAATCATTGAAAGGTCTTACCCCTGTCGAGGAAATCATTTATCCTGAGCCTTATCCCATAACCTCCTCTCTCTTCCTTCACTGTGTCTTTAATCCTGATTGGTCTCTAGGCTGTTTGTCTCTTGTATTCGTGTGTAATCTTGTTGACTATAGGTTTCACTTACACATCTGGCGAACAATCTGCTAATAAACCAACTCTCTCTGGAGTGTATTATCGACACATTCAGTCATCCATTACCTCCACGCTGCTTCTTCTCCGACTATTCTCTGGTAATGGAGAAGCTCTATTCATCTCTGTCATTTCCTCCTTCAATCACTCATCTCACTGCCTTCTTCCGTCTATTGACTTGGGGTCATGGAGCCACCATCAATCGAGATGAGTTATTCTTAATTCTTATTGAATTACTCGTGATTAAACTTCCCTTTGATGAAGGATTTGAATCAATATGGAAAGGATTAATGAAACTGGTAGAAGCGAGCAATCATTTCTCTCTCACTTTTCTCTTCCTCTTTATCCAGACTCAAGTCCATCTATTCAAATCCTTATTCCCTTCAGTGTCTATGAGCAATGGACGTGATTTCTCGAATGTCTTTCAAACCCTTCGGACCATTCTAATCACTCACACACCTACTCTCTCGAAAGACCAGGAAGCAGTGATGCGTTCGTTGGGTATTGAAGGAAATTCCTCATATTTCGACCTATTCACGCATCCTGTTGCCCAAACACACTCAGGTCTCATGAAGGCTATTCTTACATCTCTTCTACAAGAGAATCTGTTGCGTGTGGATATGGTGTTAATGAATCACTCTAATCCATATTACACTCGTGTGCACATTCTCCAACAGTACCTTGGAGTGGAGAATCAATCTATACAAGCTGTTGTAGAGATTGTGATGCGACATACCACAGATCTTTCTGATCAACTCATGAGTCTTCGTGAATTATTACAGGTATTTTTGGAATTCCTTAGTTTATATCTAGTTCTGGAATCGTTTCTTCCCTTTGGAGCCTCAATCTGCTTTTGACCAACAGCGTGTAATGGTAATCAGTGACATATTTGAGTTGCTTAGCATCATCGTGAAGAAGGAGAAGGAAGTCCGTGTAGTATGAATGGAAGGAATAAATAACAGGAAGGTTGATATTCGTGAAGTGTGTCTATTCGCATTGGTTCTGTTGTGTGATGATGTTCAGAATCTGGTCCATGCATATGAGCAGCTAACAGAGAAGGAAAACCACATCCTTTCTCTTAATGAGATATATCATATTCTTCTCTTGATGCTTCAATCAACAGTTTATATTGAGTGAGTCTTACTATCCTTCTTATATCCAGATCTTCTCTTATATCCCATCATTCTTCTTCTCTCGTTCCTATTCTCGCCTCTCTTGTAGGTGATCTGGATATGGATTCACATTCATCTATTCTCACGTCTCATCTTCAAACCCTCTTAGCCCTCCATACTGCTCTTTTCCTTCCTTGTTCATCTATTCTATCCATGACTCTTACTGTACCCAAGAGTTCCTATAATGCGATTGTGTCCACTCTACGTCAGAAATACTCCCGATTTATGGATGCTATTGCTGAATTGCAAAAAGTTGCTGAAAATGATTCATATGGTTGTATTTACCGCGGGGATGTATACACCTCTATGAGTCATATTCATGATACTCCAGAAAACATGGGGATGTTTTTTAGAATTCTGTCAGTATTGATTTTTGATGCTGAAAAGGAATGTGATGTATGTTCTGAAGGGATGAATGCGTACTCTCTTATCAAAAGTTACGCTGTGATTTGCTCTGACACTTCTTTCATTCAGGCATATTTCAATACCTCTTTAGAAGATGAATTATATTTTGATGATGTATGTGAATTCTTTGATCGATTTTACCGAATTCACTCTTTATTATTCAAATGCTTCTTAACCCCTCTCTCTCGGCAACGATTGGCTGCTCTCCATACACAGACTCTCTTCGAGGAGGTGAATGCGATCTTCACATCAGTGGTGACTCTTGACGATTTGAGTAATTATCTCCATACTCATAAACTCTTGTGGATCACTGAACATCCAGAGATTATCAATGCACGTGATGGTTACATAGCAAGACGACTATCAGCAGATCCATCTGTATCTCTACCCGCACAACCAGCAATACGAGAAGTGAATGCAATGGAGATTAAGAATGCCATTCCAGTAGCAGGGCACAGAATACTGCCAGCTACTGCTGTCGACACAGCAGTGCCCTTGGCTGTCCCCACGGCTACCGCTATCCCCACAGCAGTCCCTGCCACCACGGTTCCTACTGCAGCTCCTATCATTCCTTCTGCAACAGCCCTCTCGTCAGGGCCCATTGTTCCCACATCAACCCCTCTTCCATCTATTCGTCCTGTCCCAACAATCCCAGCTCCTTCTACTCTAAAACCCTCCATCAGCGGGTCTAATCTCAATAGGCCTCCCCCCCCTCATGTCTCATGTGTTGAGAACAGTGTACCAGGAGACAATCCTCAGATTTGTTCACAGTCTCATAAATCACCAAATCAATCAGCTCTACCCCCACCCTGTCTCCAGCCACCTACATCATACCCTCAGCCTCCAAATCCGTGTTCAAATCTGGAGAAACCTACAGTGGGACCATCTTCATGTCCTCTTGGATATACTGATTTACGTGATAAGAAGGATTACGCGAAACCTCCCACTATGACTCTTCATACAGGAGATGGTTACTCCACACCTCTTCCCTCATATCGGTCTCCTCTGATGTCTCCAAGAACTGCTATTCCAGATGTTTCTGTGGCCCCCTCTCTCTCATCATCAGTTCCTGTTGTCAGAACTGGTAGTACTCCTCAAGAAGTTCCCACTGTTCCTGTCTCTCGAGGTAATACTTCTCAAGAAGTCCCTACTATTCCTGTCTCTCAAGGTAAATTCTCCTCAGAATCCGAAGTGAATCGTGTTCCCACAGTCACACCATTGCCATCACTCACTGCCGAAGCAGTTCCAACCATCTACTCAGAAGTATCCATTCCTCTCACTCCACTCCCTTCGGAAACCCTCACTGTCACAGATCATATTCTCCAGCCAACTTCGCTTCTACGAATGAATCAGACACACCAGACTGTGGAACCAACCTCACTGGCTCTGACAGAGAACGAACTGATGGAGGATGAGCGAGTGAAGGACGAAATGTCCCGTGTTTTGAGTTATATCCAGAATTATCGATCATTTTATCACTGCAATCTGATTGAGCTGGATACTCTTCTCCAGAAAGTTACTACCAAGGAGTTGTCGATTGAGGACTTCCTCATGTTGACCAAACCGTTGGGATCCCAAGATATTAATGCTTTTAGGGATCTCTACTTCACTCTTGATAAGATGCGTCAGAATACGGTGAACCCACGACATATTCGTGCAGTGATTCAATTGATAATCAAGAAACCATTGTTAGAACGTCTAAAGAATTGTGTTTGTGTTGCCTGTGAAGTCACAGAGAATGCTATAAATACCCAGGATTTCGTGGCCTTAATACCCATGATTAATCAATTCCTGATGACTACAATTCTAACCTTTTATACCTATTTCCAACCCCACCCATTTGACCCCCAAGTCTTTATCAATCAGAACCTCCCAGTTCATCCGACAATGTCAGTGGAGCAGGCTGTTGGCCTTCTCCATATGGTGATTCAAGAGATTGAGAAGGTATTAGAGATAACAGAACAGCCTCCTTCTGTGTCGTGTCTTGAGGAATGGAAGTTAGGTTTGAATATGAATAGTGTGGCTCCTGAAGTGTTACGTGGACTATTGTTGGAGGAATCAAGAGTGATTCGGTTCAAAGAATTTATCCAAACACTGAGAGATGATGAGTGTATGCCAAGAATCCGAGTCTTGGACTTGTGTGTGTTGTGGTTTGAGATTTGTCAGGTCACTCCATCACCCACATTGGCTAATCTCTACGCACAGAAACTATTTGATGCTGGAAAGAAGGAAAATCAAACTGTTCATGTATGTTTAGTGGTTCATGATAATCAATAGGTTGTGAAGGTGTTAAGTGCATTCATCGCTCTCATTCCGTTACCAAAAGCCTTACAGCAAGAAAGTTTCATTGATCAGAATGTATTTATATATTCCTTCTTTTCAACCATTTTGAATCGACCCAATCAGCTCTTACGATCAAACGATATTCAAATGATTCTTCATACACTGGTGAAGGTTAAGCGAGTTTTACGCCATGTAGCGGTGACAGAGAATGAGAAGGAAAAGGCCATTGTGGATAGTCTCTTTGATGGAGATGAAATGATAAAGAGAAATGAGTTTATTGGAACGATGGCAACTCTTATGGTCGCTAAGGAAACAGATAAGATGGAGTTTGTTAAGAGTGTATTCACGAATTGTGATTGATGTGTTTATTGATAATGAAGGAAATAATGATTGGTCCTGATAGAAACAAAGATACTTAACTGACTAGTGAATGACCAATTTGAGAAACATTCAACGGACTATGGAGTAATTCTTCAACAATCACTCGTTGAGATACACCACCTCCTTTCATTAATAACTATAAATCAACATACTATTCTTTGTTTACTCCACTCCCTAAAGATTGTCCAAAAGCAGGACTTATTAGAGAACCATTCTCCTTCTTTGCTACATCACAGATCGCTGAAGCAAGAGCCTCCGATACAATATATCTATCATTCATTTGTTCTTCCTCCACCTACGTATACATCATCCCTCCATAACTCACAAGAGATGAGTGTTGTGTTAGCAGATCCACATCTGCGGAGACCTTTAAGGGACTGTATTGATTCTGGAGTGTTGAAAATACCTTGGAAACTGGAATCTACTACTCAGTACCTTCTTCCTTGAGTACTTTCCCAGCTTCACAACCATAGCAATACTCATCAATCAGTGCGTATAATGCAGAATTCTGACTTTATCAACCCCTCTTCATTCCTACAAAATACTCACTCACTTGTCTGTCCTCCTGATACCTGATAATCTTATCAAACACGGCCTCATTTCCACTCACAGCATAAGAACAAGATGTAACTGATTGGGCGTTCATTATAGCCAGTATTTCTGAAGAACCACAAAATCGCTGGAAAATAGTTGAAGGTAATTCTACAGCATCTGTCTGAGAATTATTCAATCCCTCTTTACTCACTGCAACTCGTGTTCCAGAAATCTGAACGAATTTGGTATCCGTTAAGAGTAATTGCATAGCGTGTCCAAACTCGTGAAATAGAGTTGGTATCTATTTTAGACTATTGGAATATATCACTTACCATGTTCATCTCAATTATAGATTCCTGATCAGAACCTTGAAATGGTAGATGTGATACAATTACTCCCTACTTCAAATATTCCAAAAGATAAATACAATTGGGTGTTGAATTGCTCCATTCACATCTTCACACCGCCCTCGAATGGTATACATTGCACTAGCCATCTGTTTGCTGGGTCGAGAATACAGGTCAAGATATAAATCGCCTAAATATCCCTAGATTCTGACATGACAGAAAAAGGGACTACTCTTGTCTTGTGAATGACATGATATTTGGTGATCTGTTCTGCTGACCGAGTCCAGAGTTCTTCTTCTTCCGTTACACGTTCTAAATAGACCTGAAACATGGATTCAAGAATAGGGAATATTCCCGCGGTTAGAACACCATGAACAGTGAAAAGACGGTTTGTCTCCTACGAGTAAACAGAAATTGACGTGAAAACAGTGTAGGAGATGGTCTGTTTGCGGGCATTTAGGGATCCTTTGTAGACGAAATAGTCCCAATATTGAACCGGCTCGTGATAACCAAGATGATTATCTTTCTCTTGTTGAATCTCCTTCAGCACCTCATATTCGTGATCATACAACGAGACTAAGACATTCTGACAGAATTCGCGGACCTCGAGGGGATTATCCATTAGAGTATTGTTCATTTCTAATTGCATATAATTCGACTTTCCACAGAGTTGAGCATAACAGTTGCGTTGATCTATCAATTGTTGAAGAATCGCAGTATTTTCTGGAATTGCGTTCAAATAAGCATCGAACAAATCTTTTCGTACTTTCGAGTTAATAATTGCGGACAATGCATTTGTTGTGTCATACTGAGTGAGTGGAATAGAATACTGGTTTCGAAAGGGGTATTTGTGAAGGGAGAGCTTTAATCACTCATGTGGATATCTGCTTGAATCGTCGAATTTCATCAGGGAGAAAGAATAAGTCTTTGGAATTCACAGCAAATCGCTTTGCATTATTCTGGAGATTCTCAGTATCATATAAGTCTCTTGAACCTACATAAAGAAATTGATTACTCAGCTGACTGATGGAATGGGACAATTTGTCACATCGTGGATCTCTCTTCTTCCCAATACCATCATGCTCATACTCGCTCTATTATAATTCACTTAGTAGTCACTCTTACGATTAAACTGTCTAATACAACATCATCTTCTGGTTCAGAATCAGTCAATGCTCGTGTTTCTTTAAGATATGTGTACAGATTCTCATCTTGGTTTAATTTCACGTTTACATCGAAGAGAATAGAATATGCTTGAGCTGCAGAAGAGACATACTTGGGATCATCACAAGCTGCTTGACAGAATTGAAGTAGATTTAGAGTCTACATGTTCTCTTATCTTAAATGCATACGTAGTCAAGCTTGTTCAGAATACTATCCACCTTCACTGCTCGTTCATGTCTACTTTATTACTCCATCCCATAATCTACTTATTCCGAAGAAAAGGGAGTTCATACAGAATTCGATCGATATCCTTCTTCTGCGCCTAATATGAATAGAACCATCCACACTTACTTCAGCAAACAAAATCATATCATAAGGAATCTTGATTCCTGTGAATCCAAACAATCCCTTAGAAAACCATCGATTCAGAATAGAACGGGACTGTCTCTGAATATGTGATGTTACAGTGGACCGAAACATCCCGAATTAAGGAGAAATCGATGTTTTAGGGAGACGGATCGTTTTTGGGCAGGGCCTTGAGGTACCTAATTGCCCATTTCCGTCTAAAGACATCAAAATGGCTCTATTGAATAAGTATTTTGGGACAAAAGAGTATTCAAAAGTTTGGTGCAATCTTGATTTATGTGGATTGTTAACTTTTGAGCTTGGTGAAGGTGCTCTCTTCCTTTCCTTCTATTTCATTTTAGTACACTTTTAACTGGTGATTTCCCATTAGTACCGTGTTATTCCTGTAGCCATTTCAGGATTGTTTCTTCAACGGCTCTGTTTTTTTCTTTTAGTGTTTCTGTATTCTATGGCTGTGATCTCTCATTTCCGCTGTTTATTATTGTCATGTCAATGAATTCTAGGTGCTTTCACTGACCCTGGATCTGTACCATCAAATGCAACATATCTCCCAGACTGTGACGAAGATGATAAATTGTTATTTTGTGCCAAGTGTAATTCCTATAAGCCTCCTCGAGCTCATCACTGCAGTTCTTGCAGTCGCTGTATTGTTCGTATGGATCACCATTGCCCATGGATCAACAACTGCATTGGTTATCGGAATATGAAGTTTTTTATCCTCTTCCTTGTTTATACATTGCTTCTTTGCGTTTATACGTTCATTATGGATGTCTGCAGATTGTACTATACTTATAAGAATGCGGAGAATGAAGATTCTCGGAGTAGTGTTTATGTTTCTTTTTTACGTATAGTTGTGATATTAACGATGATAACAATGAGTCTAGCTTGTCTATTCTTGGGTTTTACGGGTTCAATGATTTCGGATATGATTGACACCATTAAGCAGAATACAACGGGCATCGACCGATTGAAAGGGAAAGATTACAGTAGTCATCGAAGTGGATTTCGGGATTATTTTGGTGAACGAGGTAACTTTTCACTTCGTTGGTTGTTCCCCGTATCACCTCGATTCTTATATTTGGACGAAATTCGTGGTTATCAAATCAAATTGGAATCGTTTTCTCTTTATTCATGTTTCTTAGACTCTTCGAAATAGTAACAAACACATTACATACGCAAATCTAACACATATACCTGCGAGTCAACAGAGGCAATACTAAGCTTCTCTCCTGTCCGATTGAATGCAATATCATAGACATGACTTGATGCCTGATATCGCCTCACTACATTCTTTGTCTACCACTTACTCCTCATTTCAACTCGTACTCGCAAATCATAGAAATTGATAATTTTGTCTAATCCACAGCTTGCTAACAAATGATTCGATTCGCCCCGATTTTGAGCCAGATGTGTAACAGGAGCACTAATCATCATCTTCTCCACCATCTATTCACTCATGCTGATTCCAACTACAAATCGCTGCTCCATGTGCAATGTCAAAAATCTTGACTGTTTTGTCATTACTACAACTAGGAATGATTCAAGAACCTTATTTTGACGAATAGAACTGGGAGACATCATGACATGATGCTATAACCTGATTCACTTCGCCCTGGTGAGATAAATATTCCTTGATAAAGTGAGACCGCTTGTCATTCCATAACTATCCTTCAATCCAGGAAAACACAAATTACTTTGATAGTCCCATCCTCTGCTCCTGAAATAAGTACAGAACGATCCATATTCCAGTCAATACTACATATTTCACCTTCATGTCCCGTCAGAATCTGAATTACATGTCCTTCAGAGGGTTGGAGTGTAATATTGATGATTCTGTTGAAATTATCCACAAATGTACATTCATTCTCATCTTTCCAAATAGAATCCAAAATAATGGCTATTTATGACATATGAGGCTTACTTCATACTATTCATTGGCAATTCATTTGCACCTCCTTCTTTTCGTTCAAATTCATTTACAGATACAATATCAAGTGTATCTTTGATATTTGAAGAATCGGTAATATCGAGAATATGAAACGAAGGAAGTGCTCCAGTCACCAAAATATGTTTTGCATCAGGTGAAAAAGATACATTGAAGACTGGGCGGTCATACTTTGCTATAGATGTAATTTGACAACCTGATGAAGACCATAAATTGACTTCACCATTGTAGGAGGCAGAGACAAGTTGTTGACCATCAGACTAGAATCAAGAAGAAATTAAAATCATACACTCCATTCAAGACTTGTAATGTCGTTCTGCTCCGTCGGTAGGATCGAGTGGCTGAGAACAGAACCAGCTTTGATTTCATTGGTGCCATTATCTTCTATTGAATCTTCCCAGAGACGGATTGTGGAATCACCAGAACTAGAATGACAACTAATCGATTTTTCTTTACCCTGTAGCAAGAGTATCTGATATAGGACTCCACTTACATGAATAAACCTACCAATGAGCAATTACACGTAATACAACCTCCTTTGTGTGACCTTCAAGTACTTTCACTTTTGTAAGAGGAATCTCAACTTCCTCCCTTTCGGTTTCTCCAGAGTGACCGACTTCTAGGTTTAAAGAAATGAAATAGTACAACGGTGATCTTTTCGACGAAGAGAACACTTATGGGGATAGATCAACGAAAAGGGAGCATTACATTCGATTTCCGTTCCATCCTATAGGGAATACAAAAACAGGAGAAAATACTCCACGAACATGTGTCTCTAATTCAATATATTGCAGTGCTTTCTGTAGAAATGAAACTAATGTGCCAGGAGGTAAATACTCATCATACACCTTTGTATCTGCAATCATACTCTCGTAAGCAAAGGCAAATGCTGTATGTTGAAACCCTACAAATTAAAAGGAAAAACACATAGAGAACCCGATTCCTGTAAGTAGCGATAGACTAAGTAGTTCACCTCTTCCGAACGAATTGACATAACTCGAATGAACTAATCCAGTAGTTTTGAATGAACTATCTGTGTATCCGATAATAATTCGATATTCCCGTTCATCCCGTCGTTTTCTGGTAAGAGCATAATCATATAGAGGGGAATGAAAAACTGGAAACTGATTGTACTGGTTCTCATTGAATTGGTAATCAATTTTGTGGTATTTGTGGAGCTTAATAAGGTCTACCCAATCTCCTACCTTCTTAATCCATCGTTCTATTGTTGAATCGTTATGTTTCCCTAAGTTATAGTTAAGAAGAAGGACATCCGAATCGTTCCATCGTATGTGGTAACGAAATGGAAAACGCAACCGTATGATGTCAAGAAGGCACATATCGAAATGGTCAGTCGTCTGAATGCTCCTGTAAAGTTCGTTGTGGATGACACGCCTCGTAAGACTCCGCAATTTTCTACAAACACAAGTCCTAAACATCATGAGCCTCCTCTAGAGAAGAAGCAGGTGGTGCCACATGTTTCTGTGCCTCAAATACCGAAGAAGGTAAATTCGATAGTTGACTTGTTTGTGTCTCCCTCAACTCAGCCGATTGTTCATTCTTCAAGGAAGGTTTCGTTTCGTTCACTTCCCTACGGAGAATATTTATCAAGGCAAGAAAAGGAGTTTTTGGATCGTTCCTTTGATGCTGCTGTGATGTGGTCATCGACAGACAAGATAAATGTGGATTCTGCTCCATTCAATATTAAGAATGGCATTTGGACAAAATTAGTTGCAGCCAAGAAGTTAGATGTAACTGGTATAGTTAATTCATATAATTGACATATAGCGTTTAAACGGACCTCCCAAAAGGTTCATTTTAAGTATTATCTCCCTTCAAATCTCCATATTCCTGGTTATCATCAATTAGAGTTAACTCTCTACGGTTACTTATCGAGTCCCTTTTCCTTCAAACAAGTTTCTCCTTCTGTTTATCCCCCCCTCAACTATGGTGGAACATTCCGAACTGTTAGCGTCCCCAAGATATGTCCTTCATCCACTTCTTTTACATTCCTTATTTTATCCAAGCCTGAAAATACACGCCAGCGTTATGCCATTCGCCATACTTGGGGCAGTTTTAAGTCGATGGCGCAAAATCGTGTTGTCTTCATATTTGCTATGGGAATGAGTAATTCAGATGCTGCGAACCGTGAAGTTATGTATGAGTCTCATCGTTATCGTGATATTCTCCAATTTGATCATCGTGATTCCCTACTCAATTCTACTCAAACTGTTATGCATGGACTTCGTTGGATCTCAACTTCGTGTCCTGTAACCAAGTACATCGTCAAGGCTCAAGATGACACTTCGATCAATCTCAAGTTACTTGTCACTACTGTGATTGAGTTGGCTGGAAAATCCCATCCTTCCTTCTATTTTGGTAGCTGTGTTGATGAGCATTGGGAGTATATTCGTGACAAAAATAGTCCATATTTCATTCCTGCAGAATTAGTAAACGATTCTGTTCGTTGGCCATGGTGTTCAGGTGGTGGTTTTGTGATATCGGCAAACTTAGCTCCGATCATCACTCTTACATCTTATTTCATGCCATGGATAAGTGGTGTTGCAGATTTAGAGGTTGGAAAAGCCTTGTCAATATGGAAGATTCGGCCGTATGATATTGGTAATGACAGGTTTGCAAGTCTTCATCTCTCACAAGTCCCTCCGTCAGGGAAGTATACTCATCTTGGCTTCACTAAGATGTCGCCAGAAGATATGTATGATGCGATGCCATGAGAAACAGGGTAGTGATAATGTGCTTATGTTTGTTTTATACTTATGGGAGTTTCATTTGAACGTTTTCTCTACAACTGAGAGTTTAAATACTGTCGATTTCACAGAAATTAGAATGGATCTTACTATAACCAGATCTGATGGATCTGAAATTGGTAAGAGATGATTTTATGGGTTGATTCTCAGGTTCACCCCGAATAGGCGATGAACTTCCTCGTATTAAGATTCATGTTGTCGACAGTTCCAACAAGAGCATTTCAGAATGTATGATGAGGCCCACGGCAATCGTGCGACATGTGAAGTTAGATGTTGCTCGTTCAAATTATGTAGACTTTAGTTATATTTGGATGCTGATTTTGTAGCGCAATGTGACCAATCCAGCAGAATGCTTTGATATCGTTTTGAAAGGGAAAGTTGTGGATGAAAATGAATACATTTCCTCTTTTGCGACCAATGGGGAAATTACTTTTATGCTTCGTGTATATGTACGTTGTGATTGGAATATTTGATATTAGGAGGACCGAATGAAGTTTATGTCGGAGGCAGAGCAGCCAAAATTATACTTGGGAGAAGTACCGTTCCCTGAGCCTCGTCGACCTTCTCTTGCTCCTACTTCTTCAAGTGACTATATTGATTTGACTTGATTTGTAGCAGTAAAGAAGAGTTGCAGTCGGGTCATGGAGTTCGTCAGTAAGAAGGACATTAAAGGATGTTTCGAATGGATGGAAAGCGAAAAGCTTGACGATAATCAGCTGTTGACTGCTACAAATATCACTCGAACGGGATTTCCTCGTAGACATTCTACATCCTTCTTATTCTAGTCATCAAATATTCTTCGCATTTATTAAAATATGTCCGTCATTATATTTTATGTCTTTGTAAACGTCATGCTTCTTCTGAGTTAATTGCACTTGTATTGAATTGGTATCGTGTAATTGTTATGGGTACGTATTTTTGGTCCTATTTTTATTCTAGATATCCGTTTCAAAACCTTGAGTAACATTCTGAAGGATATGGAAACTGTTTTATCTCAATACCAGACCGACTTGGAGGTTGTAAAAGGTTGTGTAACAATGCTCCGTCATTTATCGGAATCAAATTGTATTCTTATCTTGTCTGGTATTACATAGTTTCACCAGCAGATATAGATATTGCAACGTCCGACCATTATTTGTCACTTATTTCCTTCATTTTATCAACATATGCTGAAGATGCATTGCTGAGTTCTTTGTTCCCATATCTTCAAGTTTTAGTGTCGAGCAGTATTTTGATTCGTTTAGAGATGTTATTTTGTAGATCCATCCGTTTGTAGGAAGATTGTAACTCCCACTCACATTTCCCTCCTTTCAGCTATCTTAAAAGTGAATCAAGTGGAATATGTGATTGAGGAATTATCTTCTTATATTGAAACAATGGTGCTTAAGGATGTTTCACCTCAGCTTTTCTTTAATTCCGACATCTTATGTTCTCTTAGTAACATCCTGAAAGAAGCCAAGAATGAAGAAGTGAAGAAGATTGAAGCCATTCTGCGTACATTTTTAGCATTTACTTCTCAGAGTAGGAATCACGTGGAATTGTTGAATTGTAGAAATCTTCCATAATCTTGTCATCGCAAGTGGAGTATGTCCAGTCTTGATTGAATTAATCAATACATTCAGCTCTAGCAAAATGCTGATTGGATTGATTCTGTTGGTACTGGAAGAGTTATTGACGACAGAAGATGGATGTGCCTATTTGTTTGTGTTGAATGTTATGTATGCATTGCAAACATGTCAATCAGTATTTGGGAAGGATGGAAAGATCATGTTACGATCAGTAGAATGTATGGTAAAACTAGCAACTAATTATCGTAAGTGATGTGTGACAGATGAATGTGCTGGTGAATGAGTGAATGAATGATGAATGATGAATG
>JANPWN010000281.1:23450-87190 GCA_027406425.1 Blastocystis sp. subtype 8
AGTGATGAATGATGAATGAGTGATGAATGATGAATGAGTGATGAATGATGAATGAGTGATGAATGATGAATGATGAGTGATGAATGAATGCGTGATAAGTGTGAATGCGTGGTGATAAATGGTGATTGCCTTCCTACTCTCTTATCATGGCTTCTAACTATTAGCTCTTTCATCATCAGATTACAGTGATAGCGACATTACTCGATTGCTGTATCTCGAGAAATCAGTTGAAGAAGATGAGTCACTCATCTCTCTCATTCTCTCACTCTTCCTTCTCCTTGCTAGTAATCGTTATCATTCATTCTTTCTTTCATCTCTAGCTGATCTCTATAAGACACTTCATCGTAAGTCCACGAAACGTCGTCTCACCCAATGGAGTACTCAATTTGCTCACAACACATCTATCACTCAATCCATCTCTTCACTTCTCTCACAATCACTTCCACACACGCTAGTGGCAACAGGTCATATAACAATTTTGATTGAACATTTAGAGATCTCTCTATGTGATGTGTCTATTGTTCGCAAGGAGTCTGTAGATCAGATTCTCCATTCGTCTCTCTTAGGACAAGTTATTTGGCTTCTTTATCATCCCGCATCGGATATTGCTCTAGCCTCGACCACCGCCTGTCTCAGTGTTCTGATTGTTCGCAGTAAGACTTGGACTCACTATTAATATCAGTTCTTGTTCCGAAGCAAGTCTCTCCTATGGCGGCTTCCTCACTACCCAAACGATTATGCTTCATTCTTCATTCCTCTTCGATCCTTTCAATTCAAGCCAATGTAATCCAAGTTCTGGCAGTATTGATTCAGAGTTTAATTTCATTCTATTCATTACCCCTAGATGCGTCATCTCCTGTCACTCTATCATCTCAATTCATCTCCGATCTTTTAGACTTGCTTACATCCCGTACTTACTCTCTTTCCATTATTACGGACACTCTTCATATCATCAAAACACTTATTAGTACTCGTACTTCTTTCTCTCTCTTCTCATTCACAGCCGCCTATGAAGCACTCATTCAGCCATCACGTCAAGATCTCATAACATTCCTTCAAATCATTCATTACGCCACTCACTCTCTTCAGTGTCGTTCTCTCGCTCAGAGCATCCTGGAGACACTCCATAGTCCCTTGGCATATCCCGCTGTTCTTCATCCTCATGCCGAGGATCTGGAAACAGCGCTCTTTGAGGCCTGTATTCAACAATTCACGAATGAAAACGATTCAGTAGTGAATGAAGCTCTGGAGTGTTGTCTGGAGGCAGCAGTTCAGAATAGTCCTGTATTCAATCGTGTATTTGAAAGTGCAAATGGACTCAATGGGATTCTGAGTATTCTGCGTGGAAAATGCAATGAAGAGCATGATAGTTTGTTGCATCAGGCATTGAGACTAATGATTCTCTGTGTTGAAAATGAACAATGGAATCCATCTCAGGTCAAACTGGTAATGATTGTAGTACTTTGTAAAGTCACTGAGAGACGAAATCATTGTGAAGAATGTGTTCAAAAAGCTATGTTACTTCTTAAGCATATTTGTGTCACTGGTTGGAATCGAATGAAGAGTTTATTTCTAGAAGAATCATATGCCCAGATCGAGCTTCGGATCCCTCATTTCGCCCAATTCCTCTCCCCCAACACATCTCCTTCTATTCTTGATAGTATTCTACATCTCTTCCTACCCCTACTAAATTCTCCTTCAGCGATTGAGGCCTTCAAACAATCTAACCTCATTCACCGTCTCTTAACACTGATTCACTCCAATTCTACCCCTCCTCTTCAAGGTTTGTGTGTTCATATGGTGGTGTTCCTTCTTGATGATTATGAGATCACTCGACATACTGTTAGGATTCTACTGAAACCCTCACTATCACTGCTCAATGAGCCTCACCCAATGGAGGATAAGCAGTTGGTGATTCGTTTATGTCAGATGTTAAAACGCCTTCTCACTGTATCACCCAAAGCAGCTGAGGGAGTTGTACGTTGCCATTTTTTGCTCCGTTTAGAGCAGTTACTAAGGCTCTTTGGGTCAGATAATACATTCGTGGAAATAGTATATGATTTAATACCTCTCTGTTGTGTGGAGGATAGTGATGGTGATTTTGTGGCTTCTGGCTTGATGAATGAAATACGGAATTGTCTTATGAACCATATGAAGAATCATAATGTAGTAATGATGACAAAAGGATTACAGGTTTGTGATCAAATATTCACACAGTGTGAGCTAACGCGATCCAGTGTTATGGAAGAAATATGGTTAAATGATCTCATATCTATCATGAAACAATTTTTTAGTCAGAGTGATATAATCGTTCTGGCTATTCATACCATCATGAGAATGACGGACAACCAGATCACTCGGTCCATAGCAACTGAAAACACTTCTCTCCCATCTCTTCTTCGTTCTCTTTATTCTTGCTATTCTTCGCTTCCTGCTGTATTTGAATCATCTCAACAGCTCCTTTCACTTCTTTCTTGTCAGGATCAATCAAGTGATAGAGTATCTCCCGCGGTTATTTCATCTAATTCCCGTAATGCTTCTATTCTGGAGATTGTCAAAGCAATGAAGGAGACGAGTGGAGAAGCGGAAGTTATGAAACTGTCCAATGAGTTACCTTCATTATGTCAGCAGACAGAATCTCTCGAGAATTGCATTTCAATTCTTCTTCCTTGTCAATCTCTCGTATGCTCCTTCTCCTCAAATCCCAATATTGTAACGAATCTTTTGACAGTAATCAGCATGATTTTAGATAATTCGATCATTGAGAGAGATTTCTTGGATTCTGCATTCAAATCATTTGTGCGCTCAGAGTTGATGAATCCAGATTGCCCTTATGCTTTCCATCTGATCGATATTGTGAGGAGTGCTTGCGCGAAGAATGTTTTCTTCTTTACGGATGTCAGTGAAGTGCAGGAAATTGCGGAGAAATATATCGGCTCGGGTGAAGCAATGACTCAGGAGATTACTGGTATCATTTATGAAGTGTGTAGAAATAGTCCCGATTTTTGTCATTCTATGATTTCTAGATATGGTGATTCCTGAGAGTTTGGAGAATCTTTCCCAGCAGCTTATCCCATCAGATGTGAATAAACTCAATGTTGTCGATTTAGCTCGTTTTGAGTTTATTCAGCACTATATGGGTCGAGAATCATTGATTGAAGACAAACCAAATTTCATTCAGCGGTATATCGAGTATGAAAGTGAAGAAGTGAAAGATGAGAAGTCTTTTGTGATAAAACTGCGTGGATTAAATCCTATATTTCAGTTACAAGAGGGAAAAGAGGCATTTGTTAAGTTGGGAGGATTAACTCCCATTCGAGAAAACATGGAGAAATTCATGTATTCAGATCATGTACGTTGCGAAGTCTGGTCAATTATGAACTCTCTTCTTACTGGTAAGAACCGCGGGAATTTGGTGATATCTAGATGGAGTCTACATTGATGATTTGAGACAAAATATGGCGATTGATTCACTTCGTTTAGTGACTACATCAACAGAAGCGCAACTGGAGAAGGCAGTCGATATGTATGTTCATGTGATGTCTTCACGTAATTCCAAAGGGAGTATTGATATTTAGTTGAATGGACCATTGATAATCAAGGGGTCCTAAACACCCTATCACATATGCTTGAGTCATGGTTAGTAAATCTTCCGTTCCATTCATCTCTCTTTGACTCTTATTTCTCTGCGCTCTGTACCACATTGACTGGTTGGGCCTAATCGTTTCTTTTTACCATAGTTGCAGCCAGTATTTCGGCATCGCTACCTGGTCTCATTCAACATTTCTGGAAACTGCTGTTCAAGAATTATCAGCAACCTGGTTGTGTTGAACTGTTTTCGGCTCATTATCGGGAATTCCAAAAGATGCCACAAATATGTCCAATTCTCGATAAGAGTGGAGCAGCTGTTGTACTGAGTATCTTTACACAAGGAATGTTCTCTGGTCTTCATTCTGATCACTGTCTGTCGATTCTCCGTCTATATGCTCATAGTGACAATTGCGTTCAATTCCTTCTTGAAAGGCGTCTCTTAGACGTGATTTCCATAGTATTGAAAGCAGAACCAAATGTTACCTGTATGTCTCTGTTAACAGATGGAATGATCGTTTTGATGAATTTCAGTACAATTAGAAGTGATGTATGACATATAGAGAGTGTGTCGATGTACCTGGGACAGCATTTGGAGTTTGTGGCAATCTTGTCCCAATATGACAGCCGATTAACAAAAGCGGGTGAAATTGAATTATCGCAGCGTGTAGAAGACCTATTGCGTCTGATAAAGAGACAGAGTTTGTGTTGTACATGTTGATAGAGAGAATCACGTCTAGATGAAAGTATTCGAGAGAAGACAGAAGAGAGATATGGAGTCTTGCCTACTCGAAAAGCGCCAGAATAACTGTTAGTGGACGATTTGTTGTCGTGTTTGTTTGGAATTATCCATGCAACGCCGAATCGTCTTCAAGAGAGCATTGTTTGGAGAAGAAAATGGTCTAAGTAGTCGATGGGAAGATTGGGCACAAGAAGTACATCTAATTGCTTCCCATTGCTTTACATGTACGGAAGAGGATGAAAAAAGGATATTATCCATTATTCAAACGATTCGGTGGCCGATTGAGAATGAAGAGGAAGTAGCTTAAATTTGTAGAACTATTTATATTTAGAAGTATGCTTCATTCCTTCAAGATATTTTGGAAGTGATGTATGCACTCTCAAGTGAAAACCATCTTTGCTTGCTTGAATCTTTTATTTCATGTATTTCCAAACAAAAGGTAGTACCCAAGAAGACATTTAACAAATAGCTGCGTTTACCATCTTCTATTGTTCGGACCATTAAACAGGAAGTCTTAATTGATAAGCAGTTCTTTTTCTATGGACGATTATTGAGCTATTGGATTGACGTAGATGGAAAGAGGATAAGTGAAAAGGATTTGAAGTTTATCCTTGGAAACGTGTTGCTGCCAATATTTTGTCATTCTCTCAGTGATAATTCGAAGTATTCACTATTCCTCTGTTATCAATCTGTATTTCATTCGACACTCTTCTTCTCTTACATGGATGAGAAAGACTGTTCGGAATCCTTGAAATCGGATCTAGTTCAGTCAGCCTTGAACTTGCTGTCTCTATTCAATATTAATTCTTCCATTCCTCTTCAAAATCTTTATCTTCATTTGCTAACCTTTTTGATGCAGCGTTCTCTTCCATGTATCATCGAATCTGCATTTCCAGCCAGATGTCTTCATAACGCTCTTCAACTCTTGCCCATATTACCAGATGACCCCAAATATGTTACAAATGTACTTCAGTTAATCCGTGTCTGTCATTCGAATTCTTCATTTTCAATTGATAACATTTCAGATTTTCAGTTCATTTTAAGTTGGGTAACTGTTCACCAACGACCTCTTTCTGTAGCCAATGAAGCCCTATCGACAATTCGTGTAATTCTCAAGCATTTTGCTTCTCCTAAGTTAAAGGATATTCTCTATCATTATTTACTCTGGTCCTATACTTTACTGAGTCAAATATCTCATTCGATTTCATATGAGCAACTCACTCACTCAATTGAAGTGATTCGAGTATTGTTCTATTTTTCAAAATCATTTACTAGACAATTCAGAGTTGTTTCAAATCACTTCCAGTTGAATTGGATGAATCATTCACCGAACTCGCTCAGTCACTCTCTTCTTTGTTCTTTTCAATGATTCTTCATCCTAAAGGTAATATTATTCACTTTAATCCATTCTAGAACATCGTTTGGTGAAGGACATTAGCATTGCTCTCACACAGATGTTTTCACCAAACAGAGAGAATCAGCGTTATAAATGGATGGTATCTTCTTTATCTTCAGTACCTTGGATGCAGTTAAGTGAATTGATGCTGCATTCACATATTCAACAAGAAATCAGGAAACAGATAGCGCTATTATGTGTTAAAATCATGGCAAATTATGGAGACATTTTAGGAGTCTCACTCTTTGAAACCTTATATGGTACTTTTGAGATGGAGGACAGAATGTCGAATTCTGTTATCAAGAGTATTCTTCTTCAAGGATTTCTCACCTCAGAATTTGCTGCTTTCATGTCCTTCAAAGTTTGTTCATACCTCCAGAATCCAGCTATACAATCAGTCACTACTGCTCTGAATTCTCTATCCTCTGTGGACGAGGCAGTTGCAAAAGTGTTGTTCTCATCTGTATGGGAAGAGATTCTCTCCTTGGCTGATTCAGCAATTCATCAATGCCAAATCCAGAAGGGTCCATCAGAGATTCTGAACGCGTGTTTACGGTCTACAGTAAAGTATTTACCCTTCGCTTCATATTCAGCTCAATTGGAAGGAGTTCTTATGGAGGGAGTTTCCATCCTTCCCCTTTGTACAACACGAGAGCAATTAGGAATTTTGCAAATGCTTGAAATGACTCCTGAATGCGTGTTGAAGGAATTATCGACTATGGTACTGAATCATGTGATTATGTGTTTTGTATTTGTTGTGTCGCGTGAAAGTAGAGTTGCTCTAAAGGGACTTCTTGCCTTCACAACATGGATTCCTTTTTTCCCTCTGACACAACTCGAAATGTTTGTCAAGTCTATGGAGTTGAATCAGAACGCGTTATTACTGCTTCCAACCAATTCTATTCTTTCTCTTCTCTTTGTAGTTCTACAGCGATTGGATTCACTTAAAGTACCTGAAGCACCTGAGAACCTCTCGAAGCTATTAGTTGAAACACTTCAGGATAGTTCAGAGAATATAGTTATGTTCGTCCATGGATACCGAAGACTAGCTCTAACACTTCCTCTTCATCAGGAACTATGTACTCTAATTCGGAATGAAATCGGGAATTCTGATTGTAGATTATCGTTTTTAGATATTATTGCGGCTAAAGAGGTGAGACTGATTGAGTTTCATGATCCTTAGGTTATTACTAGATTCCAGCACTAAGAACTCTATTTATGTACCATATTCTTCTTTTACAATGTTTGTATTAGACATTGAATTGTGTTACGATTCCTCAGATCATGAGTAAAGTCGTTGGAATTGATATTGGTGGCACAAAGATGATGATGTTCTCGAATGTGGGAGGAAATGTGGTTGAGAAAACAGTACCGACAGGAGATGAAACAACGCCCGCTATAATGACACGTCAGATTCACGAATTTATTCAGAGCTTGAATTTCATCCCAGATGCAGTGGGGGTCTGTGTTCCAGGACTTGTGAAGGATGGAGTTCTGTTTTATGCTTCAGATCGTCGGAACCTTGAAGGACTATCTGAGGATATGATCTCTACCCCTCAATACCGTGCTTACATGATCAATGATATTCGAGCAGCTATGTATTCCCAAATCCCCAACTACCCTAAGGGATCTTCCATTTGTGTGATTGTGATTGGAACAGGAATTGGAATGTCTGTTGTACTAAATGGTCACTTCCTTTGTGGAGCAAACGGATATGTGGGTGAATGGGGATTCTGCCCTCTCCGTTTAGAAGATGGAAGAGTAACAACATATGATCAAGTGATCACTGGAAAGGCGATTGTTGAAAATACGGGTTTGGATCCAAAGGATATCAATGCGAAGTTAGAGGAAGGCGATGAACGAGTAACCTCGATTATCAAAAGTGCTGGATACTACTGTGGTTGGTGTCTAGCATACTGTATTAATCTGTTTAACCCTGATTATATTATCTTGACAGGATCTACAACGAATTACAAGAATTATCGTTCTATTGCAATAGAAATATGCAATCAGTGTACTTTAAATATCAGTAGGAAATCTTGCAGGATTGTAGATCCCCCAGAAGGAGGACGTATTGTGATTCTGGGTACAATTGAATACGCCCGAATGATGTTTGAGGGTGCAGAAGTAGTTTAAGAATGCATTTGAAATGTATATCGTCGCTGGGTTATGTTGCTTTGTGTTTGTTTCAATTACCGCGATTCTGTTTACGAACAGGAGATAGCAGATAAATGAGCAAGTCAACCCCAGGCAACCCTTTAAAATTATGCTTAATATATAGATACCACAACTTCAAGTGAGCCTGCCCAGGTATGTTTGGATCCTTCATAGTCACTTCTAGGTGAATCCTCCATCACAACAAGAAGAATCAAATACAGAACCTCAGGGCGAGGACTTGAAGTCACTTCCTCTTCGAGCCTATCTTGATAAGACGGTAGTACCACTGCTTTTACTTGGATTAGCCGAAACTGCAAAAGAAAGGTAGTATTCTAGGGTATGTAGTTTATTAGTAGACCAAGCAATCCAGTAGAGTTCCTGGCAAATTTCCTTCTTCAGAATAACCCACAAGTGAAGCAAGAATAACATCTACGACTTTTTGATATACTTGTTTATTGATGACGAACAATTCCTTAGAAATTCAATCTATTTGAAGGAGACAGAATGAGGAATAGCGTGCTAAAAAGAACACGAAATACACATGATACAAGCATTCTTCTTCATGATTGCAGACCTAATTATCTATCTAACCATAACAAATCTAATGGTATTCTATAATCGGGTAATGATTCTCCCTCTCTGTAATCTAGTCACAGTATATCAATACAGAAGTGACAATTGAGAATACTTCTCTTGATAAACTTCGCAGTGTAGGAACCATCTTCGTCTTCATCATTAGATTCGGGGTGTTGTCAATATGTTCTACAATGAGAACTGCAGCAGTGTTGAGTCTCAAAAGGATACAAATTTCGCTTCCATTATTCGGCATAACCCCAATCTGAGGATCTGCTGTCTCCCGATTCTCACTTCAGACGAAGAAGTAGGAAGTGGGAATAGACTTGTATGTAGATCAACTGCAGTTGCTTCCAAAGACGTCACTGTCACTCAATTATGCTGCCTGAGTCTCTCTCCAATATCACTTCATGCCTAATGAATCGATCGACAATTCGAATCCCTTCACACACAATCCCAGTAGTCTACGAAATAATAGTAAATGTGAGGAAGGAATTGGGATATAGGGGGGCTCACCGGTTCCGATCATCAAATCTATATGCTTCTCAGGAGAAGCCTTAGGAGTTTGTATCTCTATTTGTATCCTATTTGTACTATTTTTATTTATGCTGTCTTATGCCTTTGACAAGTATTCACGTGAGTGGACCATTGAACGTGCAATGAAACATCCCATGTCCTTGTATAGTGCCATAACATATGTTGATGAAGTAGTGAGCAATTGGAAGTTTTGTTTCCTTCTTATTCCATTCCCTCTCCTATGGAAGAGGAGTGTGCCATCTGTATGGCTATGCTTTCACGGAGAGATAACGTGCGCAAACTATCTTGCAATCACAGTAGTGAAGTAAGGGGATACTAATCAATAGTCTTTCACGCAAAATGTATTGATCAATGGATCATTGACTACAAAGCCCAGTGTCCAATATGCAAATCAGCTGTATGGAAATGTAATAATACTGTCTAAACAAATAAGGAACTTCCTTAAAATTGCATTTGTTTTCTTCCAATAGACGAGTATTTGAAGAACTAGCGTCAAGTTGCAAAGGAAATAGGTAATGTACATGGCAAGAATCAACTTATCAGGAACTTCCATAAGAGTGGTAAAGATGCGAATTGCCGATCCAACTAAAGAAAATGACCAAGATAGTAAAGACAGCTGACCAGTATGTCCTTGTTTGAAATTAGTCCATATTTGAGGTAAACGAGCGGATAATCCAAAACATGTACTAATGATGGGAATAGCGACTTGGAACTAGTCTTGAATAAGAGAATGGGTGCATACAGATTGAGGGATGAAACATAAACTCACTGCACAGAGAATTAAAAGTGAGAAGTTCCGATACATCATCTTCACAGTTACAGAAGGATCTTTTGTATATCTAGAAAGTCAACTGAGATCAAAATTAGGACAGATGAGTAAGTAAAACAAGAATAATGTCCTGAACGAGAATTAAGACGCATTCTCCATATGTACTGAATGGATAGTGCTAAGCATCAGTGACATGAGATACAACCACATAAACGGAATTGTAAATGATAATAGGGAGATTTTCAGCACATTCAAAATAGAATGAGTACACATTCAACCCTACAACACTCTGATTCTTTAGGATGTTCAGAATCTGAGGGAATTTCATCACAGCAGAACCAAATACAATTAGATACCCCATTACTTTACTCAGAAAATAGGAAAAGAGACCTTCCCCTGTGGAGGGAATCAGATGTGAAAATGGATTTTTCACATCTGTGTAGAGAATTGAGACGAACCTTTCGTTACCTAGAATGAAAAAAGCGAAGAATCTGTACATGAACTGGAAAGACAGAATGGTTTCTCTTCTGCATTGCTACAGTTGAGTGGTTCGACAAATTCGTACCCTAACGTGATCATTGCTTGAGGAGTTGATGTGTTGACCAAATCGCCGTTTTGGATTTCCTCCAATCCCCATACGATATCAAACAAGAATGATAGATAGATCAGCTATATGTACGAGTCATATTAAGAAGCTAGGTTCACCCTATAATACAAATAAATAACAATTGTTAAGGCTAGTCACATTGTTCTTGACATGGAAAGCTTCTCTCAGACAGGAGTAACATGTCGAACGTGTCATGGTATGTCATTCTTTGAAAGTGAGAATGGACAACTTGTTTGTGAGCAATGTGGTACTGTCTCAGAAGTAACTAAATATACTTTATTCTGATTCCACTAGCAAACCCATCAAACGCAGGTAGAAGAGGACTATACAGCGATTCATAGAAACCGATTTGGTGTATCTGTGCGTCGAGATGTTGTTGTATATGGTTAGTTTGAATATGTAGGATGGAAAGGGAAAACAGAAAAAACGGAAAAAGAAAAAGACTGTTTTCTTATCACTACAGCATCTTCTCTATATTGTACAGAAAATACTGATGGTTCAAGTATAACTTTGTTGAACTCCTCACTTTTTAGGTCAATGCTGTACTACCATATGTCTCATGTCCAGAAGAATACAACTTCCTTTGTAAGCAGATTTGGCTTAAGTTGATTTTATCAACAAAACCATACTTGTCTGCTTTTACACACATCTACCCATACACACTTCGAAAACCGGTTCCATCGGAACCTTCAACACCAAAACGGCGGAAACTATCAGAAACAAATGTCCCTGATATCATTCCATCCTCACAACTCTCCCAATCTGTTGTCTTTAGCGGAATGGAAATGCCTATGTTCTTAAAAGGGTTCATGCCAAAAATCCGTTCACAGACAGAAGAATTGTTGGAGAAATCTCAAAAGAAGTCCCAAAGAAGAAGAAAAGGGTCCACAACGGGAGAAACACTTCTTCCAAATGAAGATGACAATGTATTGTACTGGGATGACGAGGAGAAAGTAATCTACGGAAGAGAGAAGGTATTTTCATACACGGGATATCAGCTACAATTAGTATCTTTAATTGGGATCTTGTATGCTGCTGCTCGGATTCTTCGTCTCGATTGGGTGGCACGCGATTTTGAACTGTAGTTCAATAGAATGATATTATTATTTAGATCTATTTATGATGGAATCATTCCTTATATCAATGTCGTGTCATTCTTGTCTTCAGATGATCGGTACAAATTACAATAAGAGTTCATCAAAAGAGAATACATCAATCCAGTGTTATTTTGGTTTACACGAGGGAGTATTCCTGGCCCTGTAGATATGTTAAGTCGGTTTGATATAGGATCGAATTGAGTCAGAAGCGTGGTCGATTTGTAAGGAAATTAATGTCATTTATGCAACATTACCTGTTATTCCTGTGATTCATCGACTTGCAACACTTCTCCAAATTGCTCCTGAAGCGTATGAGCTGAATTATTTAATTAATGACAAAGGATTCATTTAGCCAAGCACATCCTCGAAAGTGAAGAATTAGAAGTGCTAGATGTAAATCGTGAGACCAATGGATCTCTATTAATTTTTCATGCCAGTAATGGAGAAGATCTAAAGCTTCACCGACTTGATTCGAAAGTATCTCCTCCCGATTCTATGAAGTGTAGAATGTTTCTGTTAGTCGCCTTTGCGAGCAGAGTGTAAACTATCTTACTGCTCTTCTTGTTCTTTGTTGTTGGATTGTCAAGAAAACGGGTCCAGATAATGGAGAGCAGAAGAGGTATCAACTGGGTACAGAATGGTTATTTTCAGATCATCTAAGACCCTATTCTTTGGATTAGAGAATCCGATTCACATTCCCCCCTCCACACATCTAATGGGTTCAGTATCACCTGACTCGTTTCCAATTCTCTTAGAGTGTAAATTGATGGAAATATTAAGATATAGACGGTTTGAGGATGTATTGAAACAAAGAAGAGAAGCAGTAGTATCAGAATACTCTGTACCTTATAATTGATTTGATTTGATAAAAAGGGAAAGAATTATGAACCTCATTGGGAGTGGCGAGTTCGTGAAAATGATAATGAGTCCTCTTATGGAGTGTTTTGGGGTGAACAAGTATGTTTAGAAAGAAAATAATGAGAAGTAGAAGTATGAGTGGCATTCCTTGTCATCCGAACGGAAATCACAGTTGCAACGAGTTGGTAAAATTATGGGTATTTCTGAAACTGTGTTAGCAACCCATATTCGAAGTGTGGAGTATTTGTTGAGTGAAAGAGAGAAGAAGAAGAATTTTAAAAGGAAACAAATGATTCTGAATTCTTGATATTCTTTTTAGTGAGTTGTTTGTTCATTATTCATTACACACATTGAAGACGGCTTTAAAAGGGGCCATTATTCGATGCAACTTCTGGATGGGTTCGTAGTTCTGATAGTCATAAGCTTCATCTATTTCTACGCATCTGTAAAGTCATCTGAATCGTTCATTTCTGATTTCTGAATTATATTTAGGAAATTTTGTGGAAAGGATATCGGAAAACGATTGTAGTTACATAATCTGCGATTTCCAAATAGATTGAATAGTACGATTGTGGAATATAATCATCAATGTCCAAAGAATAGTATAGTTTAATACTGATTGTTATTCATAGTGTCTTGTCGAATTGTGACGGGTGCCTCCGGTTGTGGATGGGAAACAGACACATTTGTTGTACGTATGCGCCCATTTGCTGTTATTACATGGAATCCTAACAACTGTATTGTTATGACGATTATTTCATGTCTAGTAACAGATACATTTGTACACATTCACAGTACTAGCTCTTCTCCCTCTTCTATCAATTCTACTTTAATTCGTTGTAGTTTGGTACTTCTATTTATGTAGGATTATCTTCAAATGCGACGGAAAGGAACACTAAAGGAGTTGAACTTCAACTCCAGTCTCCGATCTTGCATCCTCGTTTCACTCCATATCATGGAACGGTCTCTAAGCCTCGCTTTTCAGATGCAAATCAAGAAACAATCATTTATCCAGTGAAGGGTGCAGTAGCTCCCAACATTACACTACTATCTTCAAAAGAGTTGGTTGATTGTCTAGGAGGGAATGCATCTCTTATTCAAAAGAAACATCAGTTCCTTCTTCAATACCGAAAACATGTCCTTGCAGAGAAATGGCAGATTCCATCAAGTTATCATGAGCACACAATTCTTATTATTGTGAATTGTTGGTCTCATTCCAATATTACACTCAGTTTCCTACGGAATCGGTATTTCCCTCTCTTTGCTGTCGTTTTTCCTCAGGATTTTGATGTTCTCTTCTTTAGTAGTCAGTTCGACTATAATCAGCGACTTCTAAAGAATCCGTTTCTTTCCATTGGTTTCTACACGTATCGTTCACTGCATCTCGCTTATGGTCTCTATCCACCGAAAGAAGGGTTTCATTACTCTGGATTTTTAGTAATGAGTGACAATAGTTACGTTGATCCACAATTCTTTGGGGGATATGATCTACATATGAGTTGGGGAGAGAGTTATGATCCTTTTAACAAGAATGTAATTAGTATCTGGAACACACTAAGAAACAATTTGAATGTGACCTTTTCTCAAGCATTGATGGAGGCTGCTGACGAGTTGGCAGGAATTCCTGAAATTAATGACCGCTGTTTGTTCACTTCGGGAAAGGCCTTACAGCGTGGAAAGACTGACTTTTGGTACATTTGTGAGAAAGACATCGAAATTGCTCTTCAGATGGAAGAAATAATGTTTAAACATCGTGTTTTCACTCAATTTGGTGTTCCTACTATTACCCATTGTTTGAATCCTCAGTCAGTCATTGACTGCACCCGTGAATCAATGTCTAAGCAAATGAAGTGTGCTCATATCAATCCTGTGAATCTAGCAAATGAAACAAATCAGGTGTATATCATCAAGCGTATCAAGCGTGAAAATCTGGATGAAGCTTTGATTTTTCAATGAATGGAATGTAGTTTGTTCAAATCAACCTTCTTATTAGTCCCAGATTGTTGAGTACATCCCTCCAAGAAACTGCATAATGATAGGTAGGTGTGAGAATTCGATTAATCATCATAATGTGTTTGGCATCCACAATCAGTGTTTTTCCTTGGATATAAGTTGTAAACTATCATCAAAAGTGATAAAGAACAGAGCAGATGATGTGTTGTCTTCATGGCAACAATAGAATCAAAGAGAAACAACAGAATGTGTCAACCAATCAGATTTGGGAATAAGTATTATAACTAGTGTTTCAGTGCAACGACAATAATTGAGTGTTTACTCATCTGTGTTTAAACAGAATACTTTTAAGGTTATGTAAGGCTTATCGTAAAGAAGATGATTGTTTAGAATGGAGTCCTTGTTAAAGAGTGAGAATACGAATAATGAACGCCGTGATCTTCGTTCATCTCTTTGTTACTATCTTTCTATCATCCTAATTCTTCTCTGTTTCATTATGAGTATGGTCAGTCTTGGATTCTGCAGTTATGTAAGTGATTAGTGAGTTCGTTCATTATAGAGCACAATCCAGGGTAAGCTGTACAACTATGAGTTCCCCTATTGGGATCGTGCCGATGGTCTTACTGCAGGAACTCCAGTATCCATTGATCGTGACGGAATGGCATTCCCTGGAGCTGGAACTACAATTTACCGCAATATCACTAACGAAATCATTACTCGTTCCATGAAGAACGCTAAGATTCGTGAGCTGGACTTCAATGTGGCTCTTGTGGTGTACAACGGTGGAGTGGATGCTTTCAAGTTCTCCTTTGAGGGATATGCTGTGGATGCTCTGCATATGGATCTTCCGACAACAACGTCTGGTAATGAGCGTGAGGTGGATGATGTGGTTCGTGTTAGTCGCAATCGCTTCATCATTGTTGGATCTAGAGAGCTCCTGCCTCTTACTGCAGTAGTGACTCACGATATGGACCATCATACAGAAACTGTATCCTTGACTTTTGGAGAAAAGACGCTATTAGAGAATGATGATGATATGTGGCCTCATGTTGATAATCTATCCGACTCTACCTTCGCTTTGGTATATGAGAACAAGAACGAGTTGTACACTAGATGGGGTACATGGACTGGTGAAGGTAATAGTGCAAAGTTAGTTCTGGAGGAGGAAACATTGGCTACCATTCGTTATGAGTATCATGGAGTTGCTGGAATGGATGATAAACACTTCATCATTGCTGCTACTGGAATGCAATTCAATGTATCACAGAGCTCTCCCTCTGTACGAGCATGCCTGTGCACCATTGAAGACAGTGGTGCAATCACCTTTGGTTCGTGGGTCGAGATGCCTTTCACTATGTCCCACAACTACTTCGATATGGATAATATGGGTCCCAATGAAGTGATTATGGTCTTTTCTAATGCTGACAGTGGTGGTATCACAGCAGTCATCCTCAAGTTCAGTCGTGAGGATACCACTATTTTCTTTGGAGCTCAGGAGGTTATTCAGACGGGAGGCGCTGTTCTCCATGAGAGCAAAATGGATTTGCGAGTATTGAACTACAATTCTTTTGCGGTCTTCTACATGGATACTGCCATCAATGCTCTTGCTCTCGTGATGTGTGATATTTCGGATGCTGATGATATTGTGGTGGTCAGTCCTACCTACATTGTGAGTCGATCTCGTGGTTTCGAGCGTTCAGAGTACTCATTCGATCTCTGTGAGATTGGCATGGGTGACTTCGCTATTGTTGAGTACAGTGAAAGTGGTCCAGAGAGGCGAGTGATGATTCACAGAGGAGATATTATGGCTCGTATGTTTGGTATTGTCAACAAGGTGAAGAAGAATACACTGACAGTTCAATTTGCGGGTATGTTCAAGGTACCTGGATCTCGTACTCTCACTCCTGGCCGCGCTATCTATACCAATTCCAATGGTGACTTAATTGAGGGTCAGCCGTATGGATACGTGAGTAGAGAGTTTGGTCAGTTCTACTTCGAATCCAGATCCGATAACTCTATTATCTCAGGTAACAATGTGATCGGTATGGCAGTTACAAAGAAGAAGATCTTCATGAAGTTCCTGTTGATTGTTTGTTGTAAATACCCATTAATGGATTGCTACTTATTAGAGAGTACTGACATCAAGTTCAACTCAGAAACATGACTATCCTTTCTAACAAACAACTACTACATACAAATCAGGTTAAACCTTCACGGCAGCCTTAGTCTTTACTGAAGCTGGTTTAGGTGCAGCCTTTGTGGACTTGGGCATCTTCTTCGTGGCCTTCTTATCCTTACTCTTCTTGCAGCCCAATACAATGGCTACAACAACGGCGACCACAACAATAACAGCAACCACAGCAATAACAATAATCATCACCCAATTCGTGGGAGCTTCCAACACCTCAATTGTTATTACAGTCTGAGCAGAACCTCCCTCGTTTTTCACAGTAACGGTGTAACGCTGGAGCTCCTGAACTGTTGAAGGAGTACCTGAAATAGAACCATCAGTGGTACCAAGAGTAAGACCATCAGGCATAGAAGGGAAAGAAGAGACAGTATACTCCTTAGCAACAATCTGAGGAATAACAGGAGTCATGGCCTTTCCTTGATACAGAGAGAGAGCAGTCTGTTCATAAAGGATTCCAGAAGGAGCTAGAGGATGGCAATCATTCACTTCATCACTGAACACTCCATCAGTGCAGTAACGAATACGATTACCCTCATAGAGTTCAGGGCAAGAGACGTAGGAAGCATCTCCATTGAGAGCAGGCTGGAAGTCGCCTATAGCAGCACAGTATCCATCTAGACGCTTAGCGAAGAAGTACACATCAGCCAGCTGCATGTAAGAGCCACCACAAACCGTAGAAACAGAGTTATCACAAGAAGTCACCTTCACACGGTACTTGTTGTAGGGAATGCTGTTGAACATGCTGAATCGCTTCTGCTCATAGTAGCCAGTAAAGTACTCAGCAGAACGGACATGTAACAACTGCCAGTTCTCGCCATCATTGCTTCCAGACACCTCCCAACCTGAAGGAGTGTACTCCAAGCAGTTTCCTCCAGATACCAAACCATAGTTGGTCAGAGGCTCACGACGATCACTATCGAAGGTGTACTGAGCAATAACACCAACGCAACCATCGCCTTCAGCAGACTTGTACACAGTAGACGAATTGTTATCAAACATCTTATCACCTCCCTGATCTCCCGACTTGGCTGGAATGGACTCACCAACACCATTTATAAGCATGTACATGTTATCCAGAATCATAATAGCAGAACCATCGAATGAGTTCACAGCCTCATTGGATTCATACCGATGGAGCTCCACAGCAAGGATATTCTCTCCCTCAACCACGATATCATGCTGGAGGAACTCTCCAGTAGTGACTTTCATAGGAACGACCTCGTCCTTTGTGGCCTGGGTTGTGGAATCTATCGTGCCCTCAGGCATATTGTAACGACGAATCTCCTGACCATTCAGATAGATAACAGCTCCAGCCTTCACAGTCACCGTGATATCTAGAAGAGCGAAATCACTCATCGAACTCACAGTAAACTTCTTGTAATAGTATTGAGTTACACCAGTAGCCACAGGGAAGGAGCCAGGCATGGCTGTAGACCAAGAAGGAGCACCACTTACAGTATTCCATCCAGAGGGAGCGGCAGTTCCATCGACCAGATAGCTCCATTCAGTGAACAAGGGAGCAACAGAGTAAGCAGGATTGAAATCATATTCCTTAGAGGATACTCCAGCGGCAAGGGACTCAGACAACAGTGTGGTTCCATCAGCAAGCTTCACATACACACGATTTGCACCCCATCCAGAGGTACCAGTGTGCTTAAGGACCAGAGCATAAGTGGTGGCCTCACGACACATGGGAATAGTAAAGGTCATCCAATTGATCAGATTAGGACGCGACTCCACAATCGTGCCTGTAGCCAAATCCTTCAGCTCGAAAGAACAAGCATTGGCTCCAGTCTCCAGATAGAACTCAAGAGTGAAGGCAATCTTATCATTTCCACAAATCTCCACAGCAACAGACACTGTAGTGGTCTTTGTCTCACCGAGGTGGTTAATAGCAGAAATAGTGAATGTCGTGGCACTGTAGGGCTGAGAGAGCATTCCTTGAATAGCTCCGGTGTTTGAATTGAGTACCAATCCCTCAGGCAGAGCAGGTTCGATCGTGAATCCACTGTAATACTCCGAGCTAGCAGCGACTTCAGGGAAGGCAGCCCCTGTATAACCGACAAGCACAGAAGGAGTGAAAGATAGATCGGGAACAGTCACAGCATCCAGATTCTCTAGGAAGAAGTTAAGGTTAGCAAGAGCCGTATAGGTATCATCCATACGAGTACTATTAACAGACATCTTGTACTGACTGTAAGCCTTCTTGTTGGTTGGCATATAGAAACAGTATTTATCAGAACGAGTATCAAATGTTACTCCAGCAGCAGTAGCCAGAGGGGTCCAGGTCTGCCCATCATTGCTAGCAGAGATCGTCCAGTCCTTGGGATCGTACTGAGGAGCATCCCAATTGGTATCCAAGCAGTATACGTTGAAGGTCTCAGCATACTCACCAGAGAAGATAATTGTATATGAAGGAGTGGGATCAGTACTCTTAGCAACATAAGAACGAGTATCCAGATCGAAATCGAAAAGATTGGCGACATCTGAAGGTCCACTAGTAGTATATGCATTAGAGAAATAACGGGGAGTAGAAGAAGACTCACTCATCAAACGCAAAAACACATCGAAGTCGATAGTTGTAGACTCGGCCGAGACAGCCACAAGAGCAATAGACAGTACATTGCTACCATCAACCAGATCACCCATCACACCAGTGATACTACGCCAGCTAGAAGTAATAGCACCTCCAGTAGCAGTAGTGGAAGTAGTGATGGCACCCTCAGGCAGGTAACGACGATAGATCTCCTTTCCGTTCAGGTACACCAAAACACCAGCACGGGCCTTCAGAGAAAGCTCATATCCCTGGAAAGTGTTCCTATTAGAAACAGTGAAGGAGGTAGTGAAGAATTGGAGAGCTTGTGAGGTCACAGAAGGACGAGGAGAGGAAGGAAGAGTGGTCCAACCAGTAGGGTTGAATGAAGCTGAGGTCCAGTCAGCAGGAACAGTTCCATCAGCCAAGTACTTGACTCCATTGCTATCAGCAACAGCACCCAGAGGGACTACCAATGCAAGAGAGAATGAAGTGGGATTCACCTCATTCATACGAGCTCTCATGATTGTGTGAGTATGATCAGCAATCATAATGGAAGCAGTAACAAAGGAAGAAGTCTGCCATGTAGTTCCAGAAGAGGTTGTAAGAGAGAGAGTATAGGTACCCACAGCTAAGCACTGTCCAGTTGTAGCCTCACCACTAAAGGTAAGCACAGTGTCTCCATTAGCATTCTTCAGATTGAATCCTTCTGTGGTAGAGGTAGGATTGGTCTTGGTGAATTGCACAACTATATAGTCAGGCAAAACACAAGCAACAATCGTGATAGAAATGGTAGTCTCATAAGAAGCTCCAGTCACTGAATAAATAGCGCTGACTGTGAAGGTAGTTTGAGTGAGTCCTGAAGTAGGAGAACCTGTGATAGCACCAGTATTAGCATTAATAGTTAAACCGTTAGGAAGAGAGGGAGTGATATCCCAAGTAGAATAACCCGAGGTCTGTTCAGGCGTAATGTTAATAGTATCAACTCCCATACTGAAGGTATAAGCATTAGGAGAATAGGAGATTCCAGGCTGAACAAAAGGCTGGTTGGAGAGCATCAGATTCCATTCAGAGAACTGATACATATTCCAAGTATCATATCCAGATCGCTCAAGGAACTCGAACTTGTAAGCATTATATGATACATAATTATTCATAGTGAAGGTCTGAGTTTGGTAACGAGAAGTCCATGATATACTGCTGCGCTCATCCAACATAACCCAGGTATCCATATCATTAGAACCATAGATCTTCCAATGAACAGGATCACGAGTAGGACTATCGTTGGCAGATGAGATTGCATACTTATTAATCAACTCACGACGACCATTGTTAAACTGCCATGCAGTCCAAGGAGCTTCTGTAGTTGCAGTACGAGAAAAGCACCACTTCGTATATACCGATCCATCATAGACTCTTGTATGATCCTCGCTGCCACTAGGAGAAGTCTGAGAACTAACAGAGGCAGTACCATCAGAATCAATACGACGATTGTTATCAGTGTTATCTAAAACGATAGAACAATCGAAAGTTTCATCTCCAGAAGTAGTGTCAGCAGAAGCATGCACCTCCACAGCCAGTTCGATGGTAGCACTATTGATGAAGATTGTGCGCAAAGTGGATATAGATCTCTCTATTTGAGCAGTTCCATTGACATTAGCCAGGGTGGAAGTAGTTACACCAGATGATGGAAGTCCAAAAGTGTTGGCCACTTGTCCATTCACATACAGAATGAAACCAGCATTCGTTTTGACATGCATAAAGAGAGCAAAATAGTTTGCATAGTTACTGTAAGTAACAGTCTTTCTGAAGTAACGAGTGATTGTAGTAACAGTAGGATAAGTAGTCGTTTCTGTCCATTCCACAGCAGCTGTTGTCCAGTCAGTAGTAGCTTGAGAAGTGCTTGTATACTTCCAACCAGATCCATAACTAACAACATCTACTGCCCAAACTAATCAGTTATAGGACCATACTAATGAAATACCCGAAGTAGTTATCAGAGCAAATATAAAAACGTAATTCTTCATTACTAAGAAAAAAAGTGGTGGTGGAAATGATGTCAGCCGTTACCATTAGTGTTAGCCAATCATGTTGTTTTAATGTGATTCTGCTTAATAGCCTTCGTATATATTTATCTTTAATAAAATCAACTTGAATATCCAAGAGAAAGTTATTAAAATTGCTACAAAGGGGGTCTTAGAAAAATCGTACAGCAATTATCATTCTAATATAATAGAAAGGAAGTACTAGAAGGGAAAAACTGATTAGTGAAATATCAAGTCCGCGATACAATTCTAGTATACTTGCTCAACTATTATAGTATACTTACGGTATATTAAGAAAATAATTACTTCAATATATGGACGGGGTTAAAGGGAGATCGGACCACATTGGGATGAGATGCAAGTTGCAGACGAACTTCAATTAAAGGCTTCAGTTATATCTTTTGTACAACTTAGGATTGAGAAAAGATAGGATATAGGTTCCAATTTTCGGTTTCTTTAGATAGTGTATTATTATATATCTGAAGAATATCTAACTATCAAAGGAATAATCTGTGATATTGTTTCTCTTTTCTTATGGGATCTCAGTTAAAGATGATAAAGACACTTTTAATTGATGATAGATCATAGTTTACTTTTAGATTTCCAATTTACTTATTCATTTTGTTAATGACTAGTTTCGATCGCAGATCGTTGAGTAACGTATTATTGAGCGGATCCATATGTTGATAGGTGTACTAACAGTTCTATTATGGGTATTCCTTCTAGAGTAGCTTGATCTCTAATCACAAGAATGGAATATGATATGTCTAGTATGGAAATAACCGGTTGAATGGAAATGCAATTAGTTATGATAAGGATGTGATTAGGAAGATTAGTGATAGTACTCGAATATGGTGTAGACCCCCAACAATCTGTCTTCTCGAACTATTTATATTTTTAATATCACTGGATCTTATGAATCTATTGATTGCTGAGTATACTTTCACAAACAATTCATTTTCCTTTCGAATGCTATTCATAACGAACTCCAAGTCTCACTTACCCTTGTTTTTTCTTCATTCGAAATAACCACTTGAGCGATTTTCCAAACTGGAAGTGGATTTAATGTATCCAGCTCTGCATTGAACTATTCATCATGAAATTCTTTCAATCTTACACGAAGCGTAAACTGTCGGTGTCGTTCAATCAACTGTTCTCGGCTACCTGATGTTGGAAGAGAATATCTTTGTAATAATTTCTTGATTTCAGAAGTTTTCATTAGTTTATAGCACATGTTAGGTAAGGACTTTCGGGGCTATGATTAATAGATAGACATGCGTAATTACAATATCTTGATCTGAAATAAAGCCTGTAAAGGGTCTAGATGCTTTTGAAGGAGAATGAACAGTACCATCACAGGTACTTGCATGCTGCTATTTCTTAATTCATACTTCCATTTCTACTTCAATACTATTTTGAGGAAAAAACTCTCCACAAATCGGACACTCACATTGGCAATCCTTCCCCAAACTGTGTTCTGAATCCACTCTATAATAAATACAAACCGAAACAATCAACTCTTCAAAAACAAAATCAGAATCACTGCTTGCAGTTGAACACATAGCACTATTGTCTTGCTGAGTTTCATCGACAGTTGAAGGGATTCGTTTTGTATCTGTACTGGAGGTAGAGTTACTTGGTTGTAGGATTTCAACATCGGAACTGACTCTCTTCCTTGATTTACGAGGAGTGAAAAACCGTTGAACCATTTCCAGCATCAACTTCCGATTTGCTTTAAATACTTCAGTAATTTCTGCAACAGTGACATTCTTCACAATATCACCTTCTGTTGCTGCTTGCTTGCATAGAGGACAAGTTTTCTCCACACTCAATGATTGACGAATACAATAGGAACAATAGCTATGTCCACATTTCACGAGAATAACAGGAGCTTTCATTGTTGCATGACAGATTGGACATCGTAAAGACCGTTCAATGTTCTTCATGAATTGAGCATTCTCCGGCCAGTCGTCTTCTGTCTCCACTTCATCGAGAAGAGACTTCCAGTCCATTCTCAAAACTGGTATGAATTGAGCGGGAGAGGTGTAATTGTGAGAAATGAATGGAAATGATGTAACTAACTAAAATCACAAAGATGGAGACTAGGAGTATTGTTATCGCGATCTTGTTGTCTATCAATCAGATTTGAGTGTCTAGGATTCACAAAATGTTCTCTAGTTATTTTACACAAGAATGAAATGCATTCTCCTAAGTCCAAATTCAAATTCGTTTCGCGGCATGTCTTCGATACTGCCTTTGATTGGAGAAATCGTATCATCAGTATCGGATATCGACACTGTTGTTGCTTCCTTTAAGAAAGGATACGTAGATGATGTTTGGCTCCTCTGATTCTTTCTTATGGGTAGACAGAAAGTGTATCTGCTATCATTGAAGACTATTCCAAAATACAGTTGTTATTAGATACATTAAAGGAAAACAAGAATCTGTACTTGCAACTTATTTTACTTCTCACCAATAGAAGGAACACATCGAATGTTGAGTTTTGGGAAGAATTCTGTAAAGGAATGGAAAGTACTGACTACTCATTGATGGAGGGTATTCTATCCATTCTATATTTTGTTCTTATCACGAAAGAGAAGTATTCTGGAGTGATTCCAGTGTTATGCGCCGATGTGTACGAATTGATGGTGTGTGTAACCTAGATACTTGAATATCTTACTGATTCCAGGAGCTTATGGTCATGGTGTTCTCCGATGTAGTCTATATCAAGTCACGGTATCAGCAATTCTCCGTTCTATCAATAATGAAGAACTGATCCAACAAGTTGAATCTGTATCGTTATCTAGTCTTATTGTCACTCATAGTATCGTGTGAAACCTGCTAATCTTGTGACTCTTCTGATTAACACTTTTGGAATTCTTGACGATATGACAGTGAAATTTGTCTGGAGTGAGTTCTGTGTGTTGGTGTATGAGTGCTGCTTATCACCGACAATGTTGTCAACACTTCAATCTCTCTTCAAGAGTATTCTCGATTTTGCCTTGCAGAGTGAAACAGATGCCAAAATGGGAGAATTGCTTCGTGTGCTCCTTCCTGTAATATCTCTCTATCAAGAAGGCCGAAAGATGGATGAAAAGCCAATACGCAATTCACAGAAAGTAATTCTTACCTGTCTAACAGTTTCGAGAAATTCTCGATTTGATAATTGTATATATGCACTTATTCAACGTCTCATCATCAATTCACCTGATCGTGTTGATGATCGCAGAAACACTGTTAATAGCTTAATGCAGTTACTATTGAGTCTCAATGAAAAAGAGAAGAAACGTGTGAATGCATGGATTACATTGTGTTCCCGATGCAACATTGCTAATATCCGCTTATGTTGTGTGAGCTTGGCGAGAAGTCTCCTAACCTCTCGTTATCTAACCGATTCGCTTCAATATGTCCAATCCTCTCATAAGGACTCCGATAATGCGAAAAATGAAATAACGGATGAAATTGTGGATGAAAAAACGGAAGGAAATATGGAAGAAGAACTAGAAGAAGAACCTTCGATTCAACGCGAATTATTCCTTGATGAAAAACCCCTCTATTCTGTATTTTTTGATATAATTCTATCCCGTTGCAACGATATTGTGATTAGTATTCGTTCGGAAGCAATTCATGTAATCCCATTTCGAAAATCTGATTTCTAGAGTATCGGTTTGTTACTTGATTATCTCAATGAGAATCCATCCTCACCATTACAAGCTATTTTAGATGGCGCTACAGCCAAGCGAGTGTTAACAACTGTGAATGAGCGTTTGTCAGATTCTGCAGTGGGAGTGAGAAAGAACGCACTTAATGCATATGCTGGATGTGCTATGAATTCAACACTTCGAGCTTATATGGATGAAAAAGACATTGTTTCTATTATTAGTAATTTACTACAAGATTCTGCAGGTACAGAAAATGAGCATATTTTTACCAACTAGTAATGGTGAAACGATCAGCATTGTTACTTTATTACCGCCTCTTGGAGACCACACCATCACTAAAACCCTTATTCTTTTCTATTTCCTTATCAATGTTTGAGAATACCTCTAATGCTGATGTGGTAATAATAAAGAACATGGAATCATTTGTATTTGATAATGTGATTGATTGGGCAGGAAATCGGACAAATTTGACAGGATGGGAGTTTCTTGAGTATTTCAACACAGCCAATGTGAGTGTATTAGAAGTGAGTGAAGAGAAGAGGATTGAGAAATAGGCCATGATGAAACTCTTAGTGGAGAAGAATATGCTACCATTAAATCGATTAATGAAGGCATGTGAAGATGCAATTGAGTTCAAAGAGACGGAATCTGTGGAGATTAGTGGAATGGATGATATTCCCCGTATGTCGGAGAATGCATGGATGCTACTAATGTTGACAGGGAAGGTACGATGAATGAATAAATGATTGACTGATAGTTCTACAAACGAATGGATATTGGATTCATTGAACAGGGTATTCGTCGACTGATCGAACATCCCGAAGGTGCACAGAACATAAGTCGAGATAAATTCGTTATTCTCACTACAATGACTGTTGTGAGCAAGTTCTCTCGAGACAGTGGTAGGACTTACCTTTCATTCTCACTCTCAGTCCAATCACTCTATGTCACACTTGTCAAACAACTGCTAAAACTTCAAATGCCTTTAGATCTCATTCATTTATTCCTTAGACTCTATTTGGCATTCCTCGATCAGTTATATCATGAGTAGTCTCTTCTCCTTTCTCTTCATATAGTTCCAATACCATTCAGAAAGCTGTCAATTCATTTGTGGCAAAAATGGAGGTAAAGGTTGACAAAATTCTTAGAGAGTTTATCTTCCGATCTGGCGCAAAATTGCGGTCGGAACCACTTCATGAATCTCAAAGTATGACACAACGACTTCCTGAAGAGGACCTTCGATTATCACAAAATGATGGTCTGAAGGAAGTGTTAGAAGGGGATAATAGTGATCTTCCAGATATCCGCGGGGAATGCTCATTATTAGCGGATGAAGTGAATCTTCGTTGGTTGTATCCGTGGATCTTTATTGTTGGTGAATTGTCCTTGCTGGGAAGCGAAGAGAGTGAAGAAGGGAATTTAAATAAGATTCATGTTCGATGTGAGTGATGTTGTCATTATTTGAGAATAGTGCAAGATAAAACAGTGGCTCTATTACAGTCATTAACAACATACTCATTACCGACAGTAAATCCTCAGCAAGAGAGTATTGTGATTCCTTCTTCTATATCCTTTTGAGTGAGTGAGTAATGTGACTGTTTGGTCGGATTCTCTCACATTTGGTTCCTTCATTCCACATTCGAGCTCATGCTATGATTAGTTTTGGTAAACTGTGTATCACAAGTGCTACACTCGCAAAGAAGCATCTCCCTGTTCTTTTTTCAGTTTTCCAATCACAAATAGATGTTTATTCGCGAATTGGAAGTCAGTACAGATGCTGTAATTCGAAATAATATCATTATCATTATCGGGGATATTTGTACAAAGTGAGTTCTAAACTTCCTCTTTATCAATAGACATACTTCACTGGTGGAACGATACATTCCTGTCATCGCCAATTGCATTGTTGATTCTGATGATATCGTTCGTATCCATTCTCTCTCAATCATCAGCAAATTAGTTCTTGTTTGCAATAGTTTAATAACTCACTGTTAGGAAGATTATATCAAATTAAAGCCAGTTCTTCTTTGCAGTTTATTATGCTCTCTTGTTGATCCTGATGAGAATATTGCGGCCTTTTCGTATCAACTCATCACTAAACAGATCTTCCGCAAATTCCCCAAGATATTTGTAGCTTATTTTGTGGAGATTATGAGCATTCTAAATGGTTATTTGGACAATTCTATGGTGAAGAAAGAGTATGGAGCAGCTGTTGTAGACATCAATCTCGGAGGTGGAGAGAAGCGAAAAGTCAAGTATAGGAAATGGATTTGAATAATTCAATAGTGCACGAAAACGAATATATCGTCTCATTTTAGAGCAATTAGATGATGAATCGAAATTACAGGTTTCATGCAAATTATGTCAAAATGTGTTGGGACCCTTAGTCGATAATGACGAATTGGCCAATCTAACCAATGATTTGGAATCACCAGCCTTGAATCTTGTGAAGGATACTTTTGCTGTGCTATGCTCAAAAGAATTGAAAGTTGGAAACCGAACCCGTGCTGAAGAGGAAGATCTTCCTGCAGAAGTGTTAGAATCCAAAAAGACAGTATTAAGTAAAGTTTGTGTGGTCTATTGAATTGACAAATAGCTTGAAAAACGAACAATGCTAGAACAAGTCCTTCCTTTACTGATTTCATTGAAATTGCAATTAGAGCAGAAGCGGTCTGTGTTACTACGTGATTTGATGATGTATTTGAAGGTTATCACAGTGAACTTCAAATCAGAGATGGAGCAAGTATTTAGTGACAATCCCCGTCTTCAGAGGGAGATTGAGTATGATTTGAGACAGTTTGATGACGGAACCCAAGTAAAAGAACTGAGGGAGATATGAGAAATAGAACGATGCATCAAGCAAAGGATCTGTTCTTCATGCTATTAATTCTCTTGCAACTCCTCTAATCCAACATACATATCGAGCTCAGGGATCAACGCCCACACTAACACCTCGTTTGAAGATGAATGCGTTGTTGTCTTGAATAGGAATGATGTGTAGACGGGAATCGCTTCTAGAGGAGAAGAATGTGACTCCGAAGAAATCGTCTTTAGAAGTTCATTTGTCTCTAGATGAAAAAGATTCATGGAATATTGATGCGAGGCGTCTTGTTGAAGTAGTTTGGCTGGATAATATATAGTCATTCTCTACTCCCGTAAAACCAGTAAATACCACCGAAGCTGAACAGAATCCCACAGGTAACAAACCAAAATCTAAGAGAGTACAAGATGAAGATTTTGATGAAGAAGATGAAGTTATAATAAAGAAAGTTGCAAAGAAAACATCAAGGAAGCGAAATCGGAAGTGAATGTAGATTGTTTATAAGCAACACACTTAAATCAATAGCTTTTCAATCTCAACCTTAATATGATTGATCTGGTCGTTCAACTGGCTTCGTTCATCAGAGACAATAGAACAAGCAATCACTGGACGTGTCACACCACAAGCACGACCTAATGCAATTTTTGAAGGGACAAATACATAAGGCACATTCTTGTCTTCACACAACAAAGGGATGTGAAGAATGATTTCCAGTGGTTCAGCATCAGCTGCCATCACAATGAAGGAGCTTTTGCCACGATTCAACGTCTTCGTAGCTAGAACTCACAACAACAACTTAAACCCACCTTCATTGGCTCCCTTCTTAAGTTGACGGTAGTTAGTAGCCTGCTGAACCAAATCCAGGATTGTTGCGGTCAATTCGGATGGAGCAAGAGGATAGGCCTTTGAACTATCGTTATCCTACCTGTTAAGAAGATGGAATAAAAGTACCTACACTCATACTTAAACAAGGAATCAAGCCTCGGCTAGTGAGAAAAACAAGCAGTTTGAATATCCAAAATAACGGTTATTTGCAGGTTCTGGCGGATGTACATATCGGAAAATCGCGGGTTTATATAAGAACACAATATCTTGAGAATCTTCATTTGTTTATGAATACAGAAGTGAAAAGCAATAAAAAAGAGATAACAAATGACCAGAAGGCACTACATATGAGTATTGGTATTTCGTTAGTCTTCTTCGGTATATTTGTAGCATTCCTTGATATTTAGGGTCGAATACAACACAGAACTTTGTTGTTCCTATATATCGTTGAACTGGTGCAGTATCATTCATTATGTAGATTCATTGGGTGCATTAGCAATGGGTACTATGTATCTCACTGCAACAGTTTGCTCCTTTTTTGCGCCTTCTGTGATTTCCCATTTTCCTTCAGAAAGAAGGGCACTTGCATCGTTTTCTTTTGAATTCTGGTAATTTAGGATGCTGAGGACCATTTGTAGTCTCTTTGTGGGTTCATTCGCCTTCAATTTCCCTGCTCTAATTCTGATTTGTAGTGTAATTCATGGTTTTTCTCTTGCAGTAGTATTTATTGGGAGTAGATATGTAGTGTTTCTGGTCGTCCCAGGGTGTTTACTTAGGACTTGTCAGTAACAGTTCGAATCGGTAATTAATCTGTTTTCTAATTAGTATAGAGGAAAGCAAACAGGATTATTTTGGGCAGTCTTCATGGCCGGTAACATTCTTGGTAATCTCTGTGCTTATTTCATTATGCGCTTTATGGGTTTGGTACGTGAAATCAATAATCGATGATCACTAGCCTGAACTCAAATCAGGATGGAATGGCTCGATTTCGATCACATTCCTTACACTAGCTTGTACAGTTGCTTCTTCTCAATTAATAATAGTTGTTGTTTCACTAGGTGCAATTACCTTGTGCTTCCTCCCTCCAGCTAAAGATGAAACTGCTATTGTTGATTCCGAAGTAACTACAGCATTGATTGATTCCACATCTAAAGTGTCTGTCTGGAAAGGTATCAAGGATTGCTACTACCTCTTAACAACTCCCAAATTCATTCTCCTAACATTTACAATGTTTGCAAATGGTACCATTTCTCAATTTCTTTTCCTTAGGGTATATCGCACTTTTCGTGCCTTCACAGATGAATCGTCAAGTTCATGATAGTGTAATTGTGGGAATCTTAATGTCTATATATGCTTGTATAGATCGAATTCAGTTTTAGTGAATAGGCTCTGAAATTGTCTTCAGTAAGTTTGGTGCTGTGATTAGTGATAAATTCGGGGCTTACTATGTCATCATAATTGGATCCCTTTCACAAGTGATTGGACAAATACTGATGATCCTTAATGATTCAAAACAGAATATCTTCCTTTATGGGCTTGCTTATATCTTTCATGGAGGAGCAGATAGTTGTTTCCAAACCCAAGCACTCGCTCTCACCTTATATTACTTCCCTGGTTTATCAGCTGTAGCAAACAGTTGTTTCCGATTAGCAAGGAATGAAGGAGGGGTTAACAAATAGTTCCAATTTGTATCTGGCGCTATTTGTAATTTAACAACACCTCTTTATGTAAAGAATGGAGTTGTAACTTGGACAATGTTCATGTTGGAGAATGAGGTGATGTGGGGTCTGCTTCTTCTGAGTTTCATCTGCCTAAGCATTTTCGTAATACTTTATAAGACATCTATTGAGGTGGATGACGTAGGGGATGAATTAAAGACTTAGAATTAGAGTTTATTGCAGAAAAGACGAGCGTAACTATGCTTGTTTGTGAATAAACATAATATAATTTGGAGGCAAGGAGTCGTATTCGGTTCTCTAATTCATGACAATAGAATGGATTCAAATAGGAAAAAAAAGGATTCAGGATACACTAAATCACAGTAAAACAATAGGATGTACCCGATTGTACAACTGATGAACTTCGGTAAAGAACTGCCTTATCCGCTCTTCATTCGGACCCTGATGTAACAGAAGGAAGCAGACATATATTTATCAAGAATAACTTAGATCAATAAAGTGGAAGGATATTGCCTGGAGTAATGAATGCTGATATTAAATATCCATTTGATTTATCAATAACACGAAGATAGCTACGGAATTAGAAGTATGGACTTGAACAACTCAGAGTTGGTTGTTTTCTTCATCTCGTCAATAACATCTAGTGAAGAGTATAGTATAAATTCCGATAGGTGTGGATTTACTTCTTGCTATGAGTAAGCTACATTATCTTCAATTCACACTTTATCCTTTCCAACATATATAGAAAGTAATGGTTCGTCATTTCCAAATATCACAAAACGAATTGGTGTTGTCATGAGATAAAGACTGACACTAAAAGCTTCATTGAGTCCAATTGAATCATGGGAAACGATGGAGGAACAAAAGCATTACAAAGGAAGTTCTCTCGGTGGGGGACGAAGAAGGAAGTGGTACATTATGAAACGGACGAAGAGATTCAAGCAAAGTGGTCGACATGTGCTTTATCGGGAGATACACTACAAGAACCGGTAACTTATTCGGAGTTGCAGTGATGACAATAGATTTGTTCGTGTGAACTTGGCTATTTGTTCAACAAGGAAGCTGTAATTCAGGCTATTATTGATAAGAGTCTCCCTCCTGAATTCTCTCATATTCGAAAACTCCGTGACGTGGTTGATCTTCATTTTACTGTTAATCCCAGTTATACGTCCAAATATGCTGGTGATGCAAAAAACTACTGGCAACAAGACATTCTTGGAGGCAAGTACATTTGTCCAATAACGAATGAAACAATGGGTGGTAAGACAAAGTAAAGTATTTTGAAAAGGAATAACATGCAGATTCTGTTATCTTCGCTCTTGTGGATGTGTCATGGCAGAGAAGGCTCTGAAAGAGATTCCTTCCGATACATGTTTAGTTTGCGGCAAGAAGTTTTGTGCCGATGATGTGATCATTCTCAATGGATCGTTATCATTTTCTTTTCATTTGATGTACAGGGAAGAGGAGCGGAAAGTACTGCGCGAAAGAATGCTCAAACGTCGTCAATTAGAGAAGAAGTCTGTAGGTTGTGCATTGTAGTTCAGTCATGGATAGAAGAAAAGGTCTACATCAGCAAGTTCTGAAATGAAAGATAAACAAGTTAAAGTGATTGACTCATCCAACGGATAGTGCTTTGTTTCAGTAGTACAAATTGTAAATGATTTTTGTTTATTACAGACTAAATCCATTCCCAAGAGATGCCCATCTGTATTGATATAACATAAAGGAAGTGAAAAATTCAAGATATGGAACAACTGAATGATTGTTTTATCCTATTCAGTGAATTCAGATCCCATTATGGAATTTATTGTATTTCATTTGACGAAAATTGGTTCCATCAAACCATTGGAAAACAACTCCCTTCAAATCGCTTTTTCCATAAACAGTATATTGTACAGATGCGTGGACTAACCGTTATTTCTTTGATTGTAGCACTTTCTTTTGCTTTCCCACTGTTTTCGGAAGAGGTTATCAACAATGCACTTCAATGTCCTAAGAGAGAATCTTCTGAATTCTCCCTTTTGGAGGAAGAGGTGAAAAGTATCTATTGAAGTGATCTCTAACAGGTAGTGTGTGGAGAGTATAGGACTCAATGCATTAATAGTGATCTTGTTTGTAAGTGTAGTTAAAATTGCTCACTATTAGCATATGTCAAAAGTACGGTTTTTGATGGTGTTCCGAAGGAAATTCCTTCTTCGATGCTGTTAAAGGTAGTTGAGTTTAGTGGACCTAGTTGCTTGGAATCGAATACAAATAGCGGTTTTGCTATTAAGGGCCAGGGAGTTGATTATGGTGATGTGGATCTGAAAATCCTGGTTGAGGAAACCTTTTTCATGACTTCTAGTACTTCATTCAATTGTACTCCTGCTATTGAACCATTGAACTGGTATTCTGTATCTGACCATATTTGTGAGGTAGGAGGTACTGATCCTCTTTCCTACTTGCGATCAATGATTGGTGAAACTGAATCCTTGAACGTAACTTTCTATGAGGAGTCGATGGAATGGTGTGATAAATACGATCGTCTTTCAGATAAGGGTTGTATTATTCCTACCACTTCTGCTCCTACTGAGAAACCTACTGAGAAACCTACTGAGAAACCCACTGAAAAGCCTACTGAAAAGCCTACTGAAAAGCCTACTGAGAAACCCACTGAAAAACCTACTGAAAAACCCAGCAGTTATTTGTGGTTGTGGATCATTGTTGGTTCTGTAATTATTGTTCTTCTTATTGTTCTCTTCGTCTGTTGTTGTAGTAAAGAAAAGGAGCAAGAGCCCGAGAATAAGCCACTAGTCTCGTGTGTTTGTTTGACTACATATATGATCAAGATAAACCAATCTATCAGTGCTAGTAATAGGTCGTTCTTTCATATGCTACTTCAGTAGTGACTTAGCTATTTCATATGATAATTATCGGTACTTAACGCTATTCTTTTATATGTTGGCTTGAGTTACAAATGATTATTCAAGGTCAGTATCTATCACTTGAAGGGCTACCACTGTGATCTCAAGTGAAGTTAGTGATATTCACCTGTAATCATAGAATGTAAACCTTCCAACTGATAACACATTTGAGATTAGTCTAAAAGGTTTTATTACGTTACTTAAAATGGTAATTCCGGTAGTACACAACCCGTTTCACCTGTATCAGGACGAGAAACCATGTATACATAGTATCTATGATGATTGATTGATATATGACCAACTATAATCTCTCCTTGTGACCTATACTCCCCCTGTTTCTGCTTATCAAGGGTTTTTCTAGAAGTAAGGATATAAAATTAGCGTCTCTGTAGAGACTATGATTGCTACTCCATCAAGCAACCCGATGAGATTGTATCTAATGATAATGAGAGGTCTTCAAGGCAAATTCTCTCCCGTTATCAACAAGAATCGACTGTATTCCGACAATGGAGTTGGAGGAGTCCTGAAAGATATATTCATAAAACTACTATGATTGCATACTATCGATTGATACCTTAATCTCAAAACAATTTCTCTATTCCTCATAGAATGGTAATAGAGATGAAGATAGCAGTGAAAATGGAGATGAAGAAGGTGAAGTGAACATGACTCTTGTAATTATATTACATCTTTCGTTCCATAACTTGCCCCTAAGGTAGTTCATGAGAGTCTATTCCATAACTAACCATTGCACCATAATCATATAATGGTTTGTGGCCTATCTTGCTACTGTTGCCGCATCAACGGTTCAATTCCGAAGACTTCTATTTTGTAACAAACACATGACAACTTCAAGGCAATTGATTCTTGTAAAGCCTTCAAGACAACCTCTTTATCATCGATTGTCAACTCAGATATCATCTTCAATACATCTACAACATTTACAGTCTTCTCCCTATCAGTTAGTCACCTCTTCCATACTCACTTGATAAATGTATTGTAATATACTCCCGTAAAATACAACATCAAGAATTGACAATCAAATCGATCCATTAACCCACCATGACCTGGAATAAGTGATGTGAAGTCCTTCTTTCCATAGGCACGTTTTATTGCCGAGGCAAAGAATCCTCCGAATGGAGCCACTATCGAAGCAAATAATGCCATGAAGAACTCATGGATATAAATGGGTTCTATACTCACTCCCGAAATATGCACTAATGCAACTAACCAATCAGGGAATGGATAGAATTTTGGAATATAATAGGAAGGAATAGGACAAGATGGTTGGTTGAACGGACAATATAAATGAGGGATCTATTTTGAACTATATTATTTACATCAAACTTTAAACAGAGAAGCCATAATCCATCCAATAATAATTGTACATAGGCCTCCTCCGATGAATCCTTCCCAAGATTTATTGGGTGAGAGAGACGTTAAAGGCCGTTTGATGAATCTATTTGTGAGATTACTGGAGCGCCTATTACTTGTGTCCAAAACACATACCACAGAAATAGGCCATAGTATCATTCCAGGCGACTGTCAGCACTGGAAGAACAAACCAGACAAGTCCTAGAGATAAGGAGGGGACATAGCAAATACCATCTCGAATTACAGGAATAATTAATCGAATTTGGAAGACAACAATGATAATAGTTAGCATTGTCCAAGCTATTTGACCAATTTGATACTTTAAATAACCTTTCTTTAAGCTAAGAACAATAAATATAAAGTCTAAACAATAGAGGATGACCGAGATCAAGCTATTCATGAGGAGAGAAGGAAAGTGATACGAGTGATATCGCACAATTAATTCCGCTTGGGGAACATACTGCATCATTCCGGCAGCTGCATCCTCTCCAAAGACAATAAACATAGCAGTAACGAAAATAAGCCAGTGAAGAGTACGGAAGTTGGGAATCTCCTTCTCTACAGCTTCCTTATATCGAACTCCCAACAATTCATAGAACAATCCAAACTACTGTTTAAAGCATCCATACTTTATTACTTGAATCAAGGTAATCAGAAGGAAAACCGGAAAATGACCCATATATACAACAAGGATGAATCCAAAAAGGAGTGATAACCCCGAAACGATTCGAGTGATTATGGACTTCTTCTTCTTCTCAACTGCTACTCCATCACACAATTAGAATCATCAGTACTGGGTTGAGTAGTTGGCTGTTCGACACTATCAATCTCATCTTCATCTCTACCATCAGAAAGGACTTCTTCGGCAACGTGTTTTCTTTGTCTTAGTTCCTCTTCCATTTTGGAATCTGTACGACTTGAGGGATCCCAAAAAATGACATTAGAAGTATTTTAAAAGAACCCGGACATATTGGATTATTGGAATCCAAAAATACAACCAAATTTGTTAACTCATTTTTCTAATATCGCTTCAAACGATGGATTCGGAAGGTCTGAAAACGAAGACTGATATACTGAATGCAATTAATGCATTGTATGATGAAAAGACGCGTGAAAATGCTCTTGCTAGTGAGTTCCCTTGTTACTAGTTTTCATCGCATAGTTCTGTCGGAGCAGAAATGCGATACGACTTTACGATCGACCTGTTTATTCAATAGCTTTGGAATCGTGACAATCCTTCAACAAGAAATTTTGGGTGCTTATAAGAACATCAACAACGAAAAACTGACAGAACAAGCTGAAAAGCGTCTCTGTAACACTCTAACGATTGTCCGCTCTTTAGTTACGAATCCGGATATTGCCTATCATTTCCTTAATTGTAATTACTGAGAGTGCGTGATCTTATCTGTAGCATATATTTTGTACTATATCGGACCTTTGATTGAAGCATCCAATCCTCGTTTTGTGAATATTCGCAAGGTTAGTCTCGCAGTACTGTTAGAAGTCTCGATGCATAATGATCGTAATGGGGAAGTAGGCAGTTTGATTTGTCTTTACCCAAGTTGAAAGTGATGTTCATTAACCAGAATCTCATTTCTGTATGTTTATCTGTATTCAAGCTTGTGGAAACTAGTGAAAGAACAGTACTATTGTGTTTCTGTCATTAAGTACTAGATCATTCTGATGATTCTGTACAATATTTTGTACAATATTCATGCATTGAATTTGATAATGAATACTCAGCGTTATTCCAAGATGAGTGAAAATGCATACCGGGATTTATTTATAGTCTTTGAAGTGATGGTGATTTGTGGAGTCGATCAGATGAAACAAAAAGAGGATGGGAAAGCAATCCAGACTTGCTGGGAAAAGATCATTAATCTTCTGTACGATAACAACCATCGCTCGTAAATGAAAACTGTACTATTAACGTGTAGATTGGTGACGGCGATTCGTCAGAAGATTCGTGAGATAGTCGTCGACCACTAATTTCATGTTCTTTTATTTTCTTGCTGTGAAGGCTCGTTTTTACAATAGTTCAATAGTATTTGTTAAACAAAGATGTCATTCTGTCTTTGATTTTCTTTTCATCACCCGATTTGCTATGGAACATATAAACCATTCTAAATAATTTTCTTTGTCAAAGAAGAGAAAATAGTAACTGGTAGCGATCTTCGCGGTATTGAATTGGGGAATATGGGCAAGAGGCATTGATAATATAGCTAAGGTAACTAGATATATCCAAATAAATAACCACTTCCTTGACTTATCAGTCTTTGATATATCATGCATATAGTACAAAAGTGCAGGAATATAGATGATAATATTAACGAAATAGTTGTGAGTGAAAATGTATAGGATGAAGATCAGTACACAAGCAAGCATCATCAAACAATAATGGGCTGGAATCTTCACCTTTTCTTCAACGAGTTTATCAATTCCTTATAGTAATTCGTCATAATCCATTGTTACCATATATTCTAGGAGTAATCTTTTTGAATATTTCTTCAATTCCCTTCCAATAATCCAATGCGATTCGCTTGAATTCCTCCATTACCAGATGACAAAAAGAGAGAAAGTGGGTAAAGACGATGTAGAACCGCGATTTTGGGAATGATAATTGGGTCATTATGATCCATCCCTGCCTGTCCCTAATTACTTGCTTCGTTAAAAACGGGTTTCAATTGAATCCTTATGGAAGGGGAAGAGTGGTATTATGTATCCAATGGAGAACAGGTATATGAACGAGTGACGGAATGAGAAATAGAAAGGACCTGTTTCCTTCAAAGTCCTTCAATCGGAATGGAATAAGGTAGATACGTGATTTGTTGTATTATTAAAAGAAAGCTATCACTGAAGAGACGTATGTTTGGTGTAGCTTGATGGATAATTGGAAACCCATTACTGAGTATCCCGATCTGAAGGCATTATTATCACCTCCAAAGGCTCGAGTAAGTATTATTTGGCGTTTCTGAAATAGCTACCTCCTCCGATTCCAGTACGTGCGACATCACCCTCTACTTCGTCATCTAAACCAGTTAATTCTGTAGTCATAATCTAGTATTTTGAAATGCAGGTGAAGGCATCTACCAATGAGGGTGTGAAACCTCAAACAGCGGCACTGCACTCAAATCTATTGAAAGAAATTGAAGGAGCATCGATTCAACGAACTCTAAGACACGTGAATCCTGAGGCGAATAAATCAAGTGGATCTCCTGTTGCAAGATCTGTTCCATCATCTGTTAGTAAGGTCACTTCGCCGTCTCCTTCTCTTATAAAGCCAAGTATGATGAAAACTGCTTCTGCTTCAACAAACCCAAGTATGATGAAATCCACTTCTGCTTCAACAAACCCAAGTACTATGAAGCCAAGTACTGTAAAGCCAAGCACCATGCAGCCGAGTTCTTTCAAATCCAGTACAGTACAGTCGAATCCATTTAAATCAACTTCATCACAGTCAGTTTCTTTCAAGTCAAACACTGTGAAATCACAACAACCAGTCATGGAAGAACGAATTATCACACCTTCCCATACAAGCACCATTCGCTGTGGGATTCGAGGAGGAGGTTGGGAAGAACGTTTCACTGTTGATGATGTCCCGTATTATTATAACAAATCTACAGACTGTCTTTCATGGGAGAAACCAGAATGTTTACGAACGGAAGAAGAAAAGAAGGAAGGTAGTACGAAATGGACTTGGTTAGAAGATGAAGAAGAGGCTTGGATCCCTGTTTGTGTAGTAAGTGAGAGAGACCTAAGTAAAAGACTAGGATTCGGAGAAGGGAAATCAGGTAACAGGCCGAAGTGAAGATGGTCGTGTACTGTCTGGAAAGAGTGCTGGAGATGTTCATTGGAGTTCACTGCGCGAATTACCAGATGATGTGGTGTTGCTTGAAGATAGTAATGAACCAAGCATTCTCTATACAGTGAGGTATACTTAGATTATCACTGCAATTCATAGAAAACGTTATTTGGAAAATAAGATTTATACTTGGGTAGGAAGCAATCATACCATTCTTCTCTCGGTTAATCCATTTCAACCATTACCTCTATATACACCCGAACAGATTGAGACTCATTCACACCCTCCGTTGAATAAACCTCTTCCTCCTCATGTTTATGATATTGCCTATTCTGCCTTTCAGGAGCTTACAGCAGACGGAACCGACCAATCCATTCTCATATCAGGAGAAAGTGGAGCGGGTAAGACAGAAGCCACAAAACAGTGTTTGGGATTCATTGCAGAGATCGCTGGAAGTGACTCAAGTCTGGAACAAAAAATCTTACAAACAAATCCAATCTTGGAAGCTTTTGGAAATGCCAAAACAGTACGAAATAACAACAGCTCTCGGTTTGGTAAGTGGATTGAGATACACTTCGATGATCATAATCGCATTTGCGGTGCTTCTATTGAATGCTATCTGTTGGAAAAGTCACGAGTGGTCGCTCAACAAGAGAACGAACGAAACTTCCACATCTTTTATCAACTCTTTACTTCTTCAGATCTGTGTCGTAAATACAATCTTACTACTCCAGGTGACTATCGTTATCTGACTGCAGGTCACTGTCTGAGTGTGAAGGGGATTGATGATGCTGCCGACTTCATTGACGTGATATCGTCATTTGAAGCACTTGGGTTCTCAACAGAAGAGCGAGATCAGGTATTGCAACTAGTGGTTGCTGTACTGAAACTTGGAAACATCAAGTTTGTCGAAAGTGGAGCGAATGCTATGCATCCTGAGGCCAAAGTACAGAATCGAGATGTTCTGGAAGAAGCAGCAACTCTTCTCTGTGTTCCTTGTGAAGCATTGGAGGAGGCAGTGTGCACACGACGCATTGTGGTACGAGAAGGAAGCACGGAGAATGTGACTGTGATTCCATTGAGCGATATCGTGAGTAGAATTGTGAAGGAGTGATGTTTAGGAAGCATCTCAGAACTGTGATGCCCTAGCAAAGGAATTATATTCTCGAGTGTTCGATTTCATTGTTGAGAAGATTAATCTAACACTAAATGGAGAAAGGAATAAGTTTATTGGTTTCTTGGATATTTTCGGTTTCGAAATTTTCCAACACAACTCATTCGAACAATTGTGTATCAATTATGCCAATGAACGTCTCCAGCAGCTCTTCAATCAGTCAACATTCAAGGAAGAGGAAACAGTATATCGGAATGAAGGCATTCAATTCTCACATATTGATTTCATTGATAATACAGAGGTATTGGAGATGATTGAAAGCAAGTATGGAGGTCTATTCTGCGCTGTGAACGATCAAGTAAAGATTAGAAATGGCAATGATACAAATCTAATGAAGAATGTACAGTGAGGTATTGGATCTTGATGAATAGGTGAAGAACACCTTAACTAAATACTCCTGTTTTGATGGGAATTGTCAGTCTCCTCGTCAATTTGCTATCACTCATTATGCTGGTAAAGTGATCTATGATATTCAAGGATTCACCGACAAAAATCGAGATCGTATTTTTGATAATCTTTATGATCTGGTTGCATCTTCTTCCTCTTCCTTTATCTCATCTCTCTTCCCTCACATGACAACGCAACAGATGAAGGAAACCGTGTGTTCAAAGTTCCAGAAGCAACTAAGTGATTTGGTGGCCATTCTTCAGCGATCTCAGCGCAAATACATTCGCTGTATCAAGCCTAATGATCAAAAGCGAAAGCTCCTATTCGACTGCACACATTCGCTCGAACAAGTGGAATTCTATCCTTCCTTTGATGTATAGATTCGTTATAGTGGTATTTTCGAGGCTGTTAAGATTCGCAAATTGGGTTATCCATTCCGTTTATCGCACAAACAAGTGTTTTTTACGATTATCTCTAATCCATAGTTTGTACATCGTTACAAGTGTTTGGCGATGGTGAAGAATCCGAATGCTATTACTGATCGAATGCAAATAAAAGACCAGATTTCTGTCATTATCAAAACTCGTCCTGAATGTGATGGTAATATATTCTGTGGTCGTTCGTTGGTGTTATATCGTGCAGGAGAGCATCGGATTCTCGAGTTGGCTCGAAATTTGGGTGAGTTCAGTGTTTGTATCTCATTTTTAGCATTGGATGAGTTACTTCCTCGTTTACAGAGCGTTATCAAGAGTAAGATCTGTGTGATAGGTCTTCCTCTATACGTGTCTGTCACTCAAGCAATGCAAGTAGAATTGGCTGATAGGGGATTAGTGATAGACTGCATTACAGAGTAAAGATTTGGCTATAATAGAGAAGGCGCTATCAGTGAATGAACAGCAGTCTACAGTGGCTCAGCAGTTGTTAGGCCGAAGTGTTCCAGTTATGCGAAAGGCATCTCAAGCAGTGGAGTTTCTGAGGAAGATCTCAGATCTGGAGAATCGAGTGCGTGAGATGTTGAGTGGAGATATCGAGAGAAATTTGGAGGTAAGGCTTAGAGGAAGGATTGATGTGAAGAATCTGATGGTTGCTGTTGACGAGATTCAATCCCAACCTGATTTGATATCAGAGAAGACATGGAAACTAGCAGAAGAAGCCAGACAGTGTATTGAATCGTATGCTTCATCGTTGATTGAACCTCCTGTAAGATTGGAAATGGAATATGAGTGTAGTTGACGGAAGCATTGAATATTCTGGATCGTGAAGAGCTCACACGGATCTTAGAACAAGCTTCACGCCTCAATTACACATCTGACAACACACGTGAAGGAACAAGACTTTTGGGTCTTCCTGAAGAGGAATTCTTCCAGCTGGAGATTGAGCGTGCCGAGCAGTTAGGAGTGAGAATCCAATGTATTATTCACTAATAGGATATTTCACGACTGGTTGATCGCAAGATTAAGTTACGCGATCTTCTTCTCCATCGTAGCCAGTCTCGTTACACCTTTACATCCTTCACTGGTCTCAAAACACCTGAAGAATATGCTTCTCATAAGATCTTAACAGTGAATCGTAAATGGTGGCGTGAAACTGCCTTCAAATTCATCACTATGGGGATCCCAACTTGTCTAACAAATGCTCCTCGTGAGATGGACAAGCAAGGTCAGTTGCTATTTAAGAGCATTCAAGGCTATATGAAGGATCGCAAGTGAGTGATGAAGAGTTAATTCACTGTAGATACTCTATGTCTGAAGATGCCTTGGCTGTGGAGATGGTGCGTATGATTCAAGGTTACTCGAATCCTGCTCTTCGTACAGAAGCATACTGTCAGCTAATCAAACAGTTGACCGAGAATCCGAGTACACAGAGTATATCACTGGTAAGTGAATGAAGAATCGTTTATAATTAGGGATGGGATCTGTTGGCTATCTTTATCAATTGGTTCTTGCCTGAAGAGCATTTCGTGAACTATTTGATTGTTTTCATTTGGGAAAAAGCTCCAAATTCTGACAAGTCCATTAACTATGGTGATTTGAGTTATAGATATATGCAGTTGTTAAATAACTCATATTATTCATCAAAGTATTATCGCGACTCTTCCTTCTTGAATGGTTTACGTTCCCCTCCTTCTCAGCCATCAGAAGTGCGTGATTTTCTGACTGATTTTGCCAATAATTCACGTCGCTATTCTATTGAGAACAAGTTGGCATCCTATAAAGGATCTCAACTTGGTTCTGGCCCTTCTACTTATAGTACTCTTCCTAATTCATCTCCTCGTGTCTCAGCCTACAATACACTGAATAGTTCATCATCACGTGTCTCTGCTTATAATACGTTCCAGAATTCCTCTCCCCATGCATCTGGTTATAGTACATTGCAGGTGCATACAAATATGCCACATAACTCCTCCCCTCGTGCTTCTGCTTTCAACACATTGCATAATTCTTCTCCTCGTGCTTCTGCATTTAACACGCTTCATAGTTCCTCTCCTCGATCCTCTGCATTCAATACGCTGCGCAGTTCCTCTCCTCGGCCATCTGCTTATACCCTACATCGTTCTCCCTCACCTCATGCTTCTGGTACTCTTCCAAATTCATCACCTCGTGCCTCTGCTTTCAATACTCTTCGCTCCACATCACCACGAGTATCGGCTGTGAACACCATGCATTCCTCATCTCCCCGTTCTTCTGTGATTATGAATGGAGGTACACTTCGCAAACCTCGTTCACCTGCCCCTCTTGCCCCTCCTCCACCACCTCCCTCACCTCCTCAGGAGACTGCATTGGTTCTGTATGATATCTCAATTACAATTAATCCAAATGTACTGGAATGCAAAGAAGGGGATCGCATTGTAATTGAGGAAGATCATGGGGATTGGCTCTTAGCAACTATGAATGGTCGTCAGGGATATGTTCCATATAATTACATACAAAGGATGAAATGAACTGTTTGATTAACAAACACAATGTAAACTAAGTAGAGTCTTAGGATACAATTCAAACCATTAGTAAATACGACACTCACATGCCTATCTCTCATTCACCGTTACAATACTCACTTCAATTCCTTCAGTAGGTTCATTTGCAGGGAGTTCTACAGTCCGAATTTGAGTCCAAGTATCCTTTTCAGGAGCCGGGATACTAGCAAAACCTGTATCCATGATACGGGACGAAAGAACTAGATTCTGTATAGGTAGTGGATCTGGGCTAGTAACTGGAGGAGTAGGACTAGAAGACGAATACAAAGACTTCACAGTTAAAACTACGGAACCTGAAGTACTATGCCCTTGATGGACCTTATAATGATCATTATGCCAATCATTTAGCAACTGTGTGACTACGATAAAACGAACAAGGAAAAAATCACTGTGAAGATTCGGAACAAGCCGATTCATGAGAGAATGTAAAGGGCGCAAATCAGATGGTGAAACCAAAGAGTATACATCTATGAACGTTAAATAAAAACTGAAACTTTGATTGAAGAGGGACTCCATTCCAAGTAAACAACATGAATCATAGTGACTATAGTATACATGAGCATAAATGCGGTTGTAGTGTTTGGCGATACTTCTCATACGATTCATAGCACGATTGGTAAATAAAGAATCTAAGGATAATTGACAGTGTTAACGAACAACTTTTATCAACTGGAAACAGGATTTCATCTTGAAGAGATCTACGAATACTAGTAAGAAGATGGTCAATATAAGTTTTAGCTGGAACCCGTGTCGGTTCCTTGTATTTATGCTTATCAACAAGTAGATATTCATAGCTATAATTAAAAGACCTCTGATTCAAGTACTTTGGACCAGCTGACATACATGGACAAGAATAATTCGTGCATGTTTCTTGAATTGTTCCATACAACAAATTAACATAGTTGTAGCATAGAATTACTAATTCTTAGTTATCACAGTCTCCTCTTACAATTTACTACAAGCCACTGATTTACATCTTCTCCTTCTGGACAAATTACTGAAGGAATGATTCCATTTCTATCAGTTATGTTGACTATCCACAGTTACTCCATGTTCTTCATAGCTATGTTATGAAGTTCATTTCGATAGGAGTCCTTTTTATAAGATAGAATTGGATAGAAGGGTTTTAGTTCCATACAGATAGAAGTACTAAGAAGACAACGGAATTCGCTAGGACAAGCGAACAAAGGTCAAAGGTGGTAGCAACACACACAAGAGAAGAAAATGAGACCACTTTTCTGAAGACGTACAGTTGTCAGTAATAATTATGATTAACAAGATTCAACCAAATTAATGGTGACATGTTTGAGAACAAACCTTTTTCCTCAAATACTTAATTCCACAGCAACGCCCACTTTGCATGAGTCAAAGACAGTGCGATTCATTGGAAGCTACACATTAACAAGAAATAACACACCAACGGAACCAGTTCCAGAAATTACCATATCAGGAGTTAAAGCCTTTTTGAAGTAGGCAGAAAGTACACCCTCACTATCCACTTTCATTCGTATTTCAGTATGCTTCATAGGAAGCATCTTGCAACCAAAGGCGATTTCAGGTTTATCCTTTTCAAGTGGTAAATCGACTGTAGCACCAAATTCCACATTCTTGAAAGGTTTAGCATACAGAGCTCCAGATATAATTGTGGAGAAACTGTGCAATGTAACTGAAAACACAACATCACGATAACGGTACCCAATGGCGGTATCAATACTACCAAGGTAACCATCTCGGTTTCCCGTCACCCGACATCCCATGATCATATTACCTTTCTAGAGCTAAAGGACCAATAAAAAGGCAACAAGGTATGTAAGACTAGTTGAGTAGGCCACAGATACAGTGTCAAACATCATATCTGCTGCATATCGTCCATTCATATATTTAAATCCTACTGCAAGCTTCTTTGGCGCCATCTTGAAAGCATCTTGCTGGGTACTATGATGAAACAACTCTTTATTACAATTACCGAACCATAAAGGTTGAGTATTTGACAAGGTTAGGAAGATCAACATCGAATATGCCAGTTCCTAAGTTGTCCAAAGAAAGCTTCTTAATGTTTAGGTAGTCGCATGTCTTAGCGTCCAGTGATACTTTTCCACCTATCACCCCGGACACATTCCGTCCTTCAAGTACCATGTTCTATCAAACATAATATTTGAACAAGCTCTACCACTCCCTTAACTGAACTCTTTAGAGATGTCTTGACATCTGTAGAATACCCATCTTTAAGGACGTCTACTCCTATGACCTGGGAAATGGTAATTACCATAAGCCGCCTTATTTATATCACTGAAAGTCGTTGATCCGAACATTCTACGGAGAGGAGAAACAAAGTTAGAAACGTGGAAACTGGCCCAAACCCAATACCATTAAATTCAAATGTATATTCAAGAATAATAATAGGAAAACGGTCGATTTAGATTAAAACAATAAAAAATCGATTGCTCTTTGTAGGAACTGGTGGAAATACTTCCGACAAGGGCAGTTATGGCTGCTGATAAAGTTTGGGTAACACAGCTTATTTCACCGTAATACACCGCTGATTGACTACTTTGTGAATAGAATAGTCAAAAAATGAATGAAGGAATTGAACGTGGAAACAAGTCGAAAGGCGGTATGTCACGATCCCTGTAATTGTTGATAATCATACAATGCTAACCACTTTCCGCGTTTCGTTGACTGATATCTTTTCATATATTTCTTAAATGTTCAAGATTAATACCTGCAAGAGCAGTCTTGGCTTTTATAAGCGACTATTTAGCACCCGAATCCAGATCAACAAGGTGATGGCGGCTAATCGAGGTGAGATTGCCATTCGTGTTATTCGTGCTGCCAAGGAACTGGGGATCAAGACCGCCGGGATCTATGCTTATGAGGATCGTTTTAACATGCATCGCTCAAAGGCCGATGAAAGCTACGTATTGGATAAGGCCAAGAGTCCCGTTGCTGCTTACTTGGATATTCCTCATATAGTGGAGATTGCCAAGAAGAATGGAGTCACAGCTATTCACCCTGGTTATGGATTCCTCAGTGAGAATGCTCAATTTGCAAAGGCTGTGGAAGATGCGGGTATGATCTTCATTGGACCAACCGTTGAGAATCTGGAGATGATGTCGAGTAAGACATCCGCAAGAGAGGTAGCAATTAAGCATAACATTCCTGTGGTTCCTGGAACTCCCGGACCAGTCGATAATCTTGATGATGCCTTGAAGTTCTGTCACCAGGCACAATATCCTGTGATCATCAAGGCTGCATTTGGAGGTGGCGGTAAGGGAATGCGTGTTGTTCGCAGTGATGAGGAGTTGAAGAACAGTTTCCAATTGGCTTCAAGAGAGGCACAGGCAGCTTTTGGTAATGGAACTGTGTTCCTTGAAAAGTATTTGGAGGAGCCACGTCACATCGAGGTTCAGGTGATTGGTGATGGAACTGGAAATGTAGTCCATCTGTTTGAACGTGACTGTTCTGTCCAGCGTCGACATCAGAAAGTCATCGAGAACGCCCCTGCTTTCAATCTCCCCACGGAAGTTCGCGATGGTATTCTGAAGGACGCAGTCCGTCTGTGCTCTGCAATCAACTACAGAAGCGCCGGTACTGTAGAGTTCTTGGTTGATAAGAACGGTAATCATTATTTTATGGAAGTAAATCCTCGTATTCAAGTTGAACATACTGTAACTGAAGAAATTACGGGCATTAATATTGTTCGCGCTCAAATTATGCTGGCGGAGGGCTATTCATTGAAGGAGCTGGGATTGGAACAGTCAAAGATCCAGACTCATGGTTATGCTATTCAAGCTCGTATTACTACTGAGAACCCAGCGAAGGATTTCCAACCTGATACCGGAGTGATTGGTGCTTTTGTTGAGTCGACCGGTCAGGGTGTGCGTCTTGATGGTATTGGTTATCAAGGGTATGAGATTACTCCTCACTATGATTCTCTTCTGGTTAAGGTCACGGCTCGTGCTCCTACCTATGAAGAGACAATGGATAAATTGCATCGTGCACTTACTGAGTTCCGTGTAGAGGGACTCAGCACCAATGTTCCTTTCTTGCTTAATGTTTTGCGCAATCCTGTGTATCGAGCTGGAAAGGCAACCACTTTTTTCATTCAGCAGCATCCTGAGCTTCTGAAGACTTCTGTGCAGCCTCCTTCCCAGGAGAAGGTGCTTCACTACCTCGCTAATTTGGCTGTGAACGGTCATCCTCCAGAACTCGGAGCTACTGGCCCTCAGCCTCTTCCTACTGATCCCATGGTTCCTCCTGCTCCTACCACCAAGCCTCCTCCAGGTCTGCGTGATGTTTTTGTAAAGGAAGGTCCTAAGGGATTCGCAAAAGCTGTGAGAGCTCACAAGGGCCTGCTGCTCACGGATACTACATGGCGTGACGGTCATCAGAGTCTTTTAGCTACTCGTATGCGTACAAAGGATATTCTTGCTATTGCTCCACTGACTTCTCATCTCCTCCCGAATCTGTATTCTTTAGAGTGTTGGGGAGGAGCCACCTTCGATGTGGCAATGCGATTCCTTCATGAGTGTCCTTGGGATCGTCTCGAACAGATGCGTGAGTTGGTTCCCAATGTTCCTTTCCAGATGCTGCTCCGAGGAGCTAATGCTGTTGGATACTCAGCCTATGCTGATAATGTGAACTATAAGTTCTGTGAGATGGCTGTCAAGAAGGGTATGGATGTGTTCCGTGTCTTCGATTCATTGAACTATATTGAGAATATGCGTCTGGGAATTGACTGTGTGGGAGCTGCTGGTGGTATCATTGAAGCCACTGCCTGCTACACAGGCGACTGTGCCAGTCCTAATGAGAAGAAGTATACTGTGGATTACTATCTTGATTATGTCCACAAACTGGTTAAGCTGGGTATCCATGTCCTCAACATCAAGGATATGGCTGGACTTCTCACTCCTCAGGCTGCTCGTCTTCTGATTTCATCTATTCGTCGTGAGTTCCCTGATCTGCCAATCCATGTCCACACTCATGATACTGCTGGAACTGGAGTTATGTCGATGGTGGAGTGTGCCAAGGCTGGTGCTGATGCTGTGGATGTAGCTATTGATTCCATGTCTGGTATGACCTCTCAGCCATCGATGGGAGCTGTCGTGGCTGCTGTGAAGAATACAGAATTGGATACTGGTATTTCTCTGGAGGCCATTAGCACATTGAATGATTACTGGAATGATGTGCGTGGTGTCTATGCTCCATTTGAGTCTGGACAGAAGAGTGGTTCGTCTGATGTGTATCTCCATCAGATGCCTGGCGGTCAGTACACTAATCTCATGTACCAGTCCCAGCAATTAGGACTTGCTAGCCACTGGCCTCTAGTCAAGAAGGCTTACAAAGAGGCAAACGAGCTGTGTGGAGACATCATCAAGGTCACTCCTTCCAGCAAGATTGTGGGAGATTTGGCTAACTTTATGGTACAGAACAAGTTATCAAAGCAGGATGTATTGGATCGTGCTGAAGAGCTTAACTTCCCTACATCTGTTATTCAGTATTTCCAGGGATATTTGGGTATTCCGGAACCATGGGGATTCCCTGAACCTTTCCGTACTCGTGTCTTGAAGGGTCGCAAGTTGGCAAATGGCAAGGATCACTTTGAGGGTCGTCCTGGAGCAGAATTACCTCCTTTCGATTTCGAGAAGACAAAGAAGGAACTGGTTGAGAAGTATGGCGAGGATCGTGCTCAGGATCATGATGTTCTATCGTATGCTCTCTATCCGAAGGTTTTCACTGACTGGAAGGAATATGAAGATAAGAATGGCGACATCTCTAGTCTGCCTACTCGTTACTTCTTGCAGCCAATGAAGTTCGATGAGGAGATTGAGGTGAAGTATAATGAGGGCAAGTCACAGTTCATCCGTTACAAGGGAATGAGTGAGGTAAACAAGAAGGGAGAACGTGAGGTGCACTTCCAGATTGATGGACAGAGTAGAACCATTGTAATTGAGGATCAGAAGGCCGGTGTGTCTGTTGAGAAGCGTGAGAAGGTGCAATCAGGTAATGACAATCAAGTTGGTTCTCCAATGACTGGAGCTGTTGTGGAAGTGAAGGCTGTAACTGGAACAAAGGTGAAGGCTGGTGATCCCATTTGTATTCTGAGTGCAGCTAAGATGGAGACAATTGTATCTGCTCCATTCTCCGGTATTTTAAAGCGTGTCGTTGTAAAGAAGGGAGAGAGATTAGAAGCTGGTGATTTATTGGTTGAAATTGAGAAGAAGTAATAGGTATGTTTGGTGATTTATCATGTTTATTTTGGAATACAAGTGTGATTTGAAAGAGTAATAGCAGGATTTCCTTGTACGAAGCAGAGGCGAGAGGTACGGTTTTAAACACCTAGCAGCAGAACACGGAACTCCCATTATCAAATCATGACGAACAAGCTACTGAAGAGTGGATATTTTGAGAAGCAGGTAGTTCATTGCGGAAGATAGTTTGATGAAGCAGGGTACATTCCGAAAGAAATGGACGCGGAAGTTCCTGGAACTCAGGGAAAATGAATTAATCTGGTATAAAGACGAGGGAGAAGCCAGTGACAGTGCAATCCCTCTTCAAGATATTGTGTCAGTTGAGGATACTGACTACAACGTCGATAAGCCCCATTGTTTGGTAATCACCTTAGTATTATACACTATATCCATTGGTAATCTGTAGACAAATCGTAAAGTGTACTGGTTTTCTTTTGAGACGATGTTGGAAATGAAGTCCTGGAAAGCGGCAATTGAGGATGCAAAAACACTTTATATTCAAAATCGAGATGGGTCCGACAATAGTCCTATTGCCCAGGAAATCGCTGTAGGGGATTGTACAGGTCTGAATTGTAGGAGGAAGTGGATCCCCAGCTTTGTTTCATTCTAAAACGCATGGAACTTTGCGATAATGTCAAAGATTTGCGTGCTTTTCTTCGTGAGATTGAAACTATTGCAATGGATCTTCCTTCATCCAAAGCACGGGTTCAATATCGATAGTAGTAAAGTCATGTTAGTGTAAGTAGTAGTGTGGCTGATGCTATTAACAAAGTCCGTGCTTCGAAACTGGATCTGTTTTCAGAAGCAATGGATAGTTACGTTAATAGTGTCCTTGAGCTTTTTTACTTTGTAAGTGCTGAAGAAGAAGGTTAGATGTTTTCTTTCTATATTATGTGTTAGATGATAATAATACTGGAGTAAAGGCGAATGCAAGTGCTGTTCGAGCCGATATATTCTCGATGTACAAATTCAAAACAGCTTTAGGAAGTGGCACATACAGTGTTGTAAAGCAAGCAACCGATAAACGCACAGGAGAGGATGTAGCTATCAAAGTAATTACAAAATCACAGTTATCTGGAGATGATACTGTTTCTCTCAATGTACTCTTAACAGGAATGGATTACCTCTAGAGAGAAGTAAGTATCATGTCGATGCTTCGTCAACATCCTAATGTGGTAAATATCAAAGGTTACTACCAAGACAATGAATACTATTATGTTGTTCAGGAGCTGTGTTCAGGTGGTGAATTATTCGATGCTATTGTCAGTAAGGCTAGTTATTCTGAGCGAGAAGCTCAGACTGTCGTTCGAACTCTTCTTTACACAATTGCTTATTGTCATGATCGGGGAATTGTTCATAGAGATTTGAAACCGGAAAATATATTACTTAAAAATAAACAGGATTATACTAATATCAAGATTGCTGATTTTGGTTTTGCTCGTGAAGTATATAATCTTTTGATATCTAATTATCTAGACACATGCAATGAATGGTCTTTCAACTTCTTGCGGAACTCCAGGCTATTTAGCTCCAGAAATTATGAAAGGTCAGGTTTATGGTCCTCCTGTCGATATCTGGGCAATTGGTGTGATTACCTACATTCTGTCGAATCATTCTTTTTTTCTTAGTCATAGTCTCTGTGGGTATCCTCCATTCTCTTCTGATAATGATGTGACTATGTACAGACAGATTCTTAGAGGCAAATTTGATTTCCCTTCTCCTGAGTGGGATCATGTCAGTGATGAGGCAAAAGACTTTATTTCCAAGCTCTTGATTGTTGATCCTGAGAAACGATATACGGCCAAACAAGTACATCATTTCCTCTTTTCTTCTTTTTAGGCTTCTATGTTACCATGGATGCGTTATGAATCACAAGGAACGATGCACATGGATGGAGCTGTGCGCATGCTGGAGCATTTCAATATTCGTCGTCGTCGGAATACTTCAGGTGTGGACGTGTAAATGGAATGAAATATAGTTTTAATAGATGATTTCAGTACACAACCCACCAATGCCATCATCACTCCATCGAAAACGAGTGCTTCATTTGTGGCGATTAGGGATTGCCGTATGCTTTTAGAATGATTAAAATCATTCAAAGATTTCAGAAAAGCACCTTCTTTGTCAATTCCAGAAGGAACCACTATTTCGAAAGGAACGGAATTTGAGGTGGAGCAAGTGATTTACACGGCTGATGGAACGTGGTTGCGTGTGTCTCCAGAGACAGTGAAACAGATTCTGAAGGATGAACCCTCTTCTGTCACAACAGGATGGATTTGTGCAGAGCCTCGCGAAGCGGATCCGTTTTGTATTCCATCAAATTCTCAGTTGTTTGTCTCTCTATGGAATAAGGGTAGATGTCTAGATGCAAGATGAAACGTAGATCAAGCGTTGCATAACGTTCGACCGTCACCATCTGCCTCAGATATAAGTATTGCTAAGATTGCCTCAGGACAAATGTATATTGCATGTGAAGTTGTGGAAAAGGAAGGGGAGGAATGGATTCGGTTACACCCACAAACTCTGCATACCCATCGCCTACCTGATAAACCTTGTTGGATTGCAGTGTACTTGAAGAACGAAGCTCACTTTTTGAAGAGGGTTGAGAGTGTTTGATCCTTGTTTGTTTTTGAGAAATACGTAGGAACTAAAATTAGCCGAAAAGTGGAACACTATTCTTCCAGAAATACCTTTAGTTCAACATAACAATGCAGAACGATCACGATTTCAAGGTACAACAGTTGATAACTATATCTTATCCACTTAGGTTGCCGATATGTCTTTGGCTGAGTGGGGACGAAAGGATCTGACTCTTTCTGAATATGAGATGCCCGGATTGATGGCTTGCCGTCAGAAGTATGCAGGAAAGCTGAATGGAGCCCATATCAGTGGTTCTCTCCATATGACCGTCCAGACTGCCGTTCTGATCGAGACGTTGAAGGCTTGTGGTGCTGAACTGAGATGGTGTTCTTGTAACATCTTCAGTACTCAGGATCATGCAGCTGCTGCTATTGCTGCTGCTAAGTCCGCTGCTGTGTATGCTTGGAAGGGAGAGACACTCTCTGAGTACTGGGAGTGTACCTTGAAGGCTGTCTGTTGGCCTCAGCCCGATGGTTCTATTCGTGGACCTGATCTGATTGTGGACGATGGAGGTGATATGACTCTGATGATCCATGAGGGAGCAAAGTGGGAAGCTCAGTATGAGAAGGATGGTACTCTTCCTGATCCTGAGGCTCATAAGCACGAGGGAGAGGATTACTATTGTCTTTTGAAGTTGTTGTGCCGTGAGATTCCAAAGAATTGCCACCTGTGGAGAGAGATTGCCGCTCACTGTTTGGGAGTCTCTGAAGAGACCACTACTGGTGTGCTTCGTCTGTACCAGATGGAGAAGGAGGGCAAGCTGCTGTTCCCTGCAGTGAACGTGAATGACAGTGTGACGAAGTCAAAGTTTGATAACATTTATGGTTGTCGTCACTCTCTTCCTGATGGTATCATGCGTGCTACTGATGTCATGATTGCTGGTAAGCGTGTATTGGTGTGTGGTTACGGTGATGTCGGTAAGGGTTGTGCTGAAGCCATGGTGGCTGCTGGTGCTATTGTGTGTGTCACTGAGGTGGATCCTATCTGTGCTCTTCAGGCTTATATGCATGGTTTGCGTGTGGTTCGTTTGAGCAGTGTTGTCTCTGAAATAGATATATTCGTTACTTGTACTGGTAACAAGAATATTATCATGGCTGAAGATATGAAGAAGATGAAGAACAATGCTATTGTGTGTAATATTGGCCATTTTGATAATGAAATTGATATGGCTGGATTGTATGCAATGAAGGATGTTGTTCGTGACAATATCAAGCCTCAGGTTGACCGTTTTGTGTTCCCTGATGGACATGGAGTAATTATCCTAGCTGAAGGTCGTTTGGTGAATTTAGGATGTGCTACTGGCCATCCTTCATTCGTGATGAGTAATTCTTTCACCAATCAGGTGTTGGCTCAGATCTCCTTGTGGGAGAACCAGACTACGAAGAAGTATGAGCGTGGACATCTATACACCCTGCCGAAGGAGTTGGATGAGATGGTGGCTCGTCTGCATTTGGAGAAGTTGGGATGTGAGCTGACTGTATTGACGCAGGAACAGGCGGACTACATCGGAGTTCCTGTACAGGGACCTTTCAAGGGAGATAACTACCGTTATTAATGTATTTGTGACAAACAGAGAATTGGAGATAATGAATTGGACATTTGGAAGTAGGAGTGCAAAGAATCGCTAAACAGATGGTACATACATAGGCAATATCATTTTTGATAGGTTCGCCATGACAGGAACACATTACCTTCATGTTCTCCACCTTCTCTTCTGGGATTGACATGCATTTTCGAACAGAGACATCAGGGAGGAAATAATATGTAAACAAGCCATAGAGTGACTTCGATGATTGAGAACGAATATAGGTACCATTTGTCAGCAACGAGATTTTCTTTAAAAAGGGATTATGTTTATCGAATAGTTGACACACGTCAATGGGACATTGAGTCTTAAAGCAGAAGACATCATTCATGGAATTCATAAAGCTACGAATCGGATTTTCTGTGACGTTCATAATGATAATTCGTTTCTTCATATGAGAATCAGCATAGCGATTGATAAGTGCTGTTAAGGAAGACACAACAAATCTAAACAAGGATATAACACATTGTTCGTGACAAACATGCATCTAATGTTGAAGGAGGTTGTGGATTGGAGAAAGACATCATTTTCTTGATTCGAGTAAGAAGAAACTTACGAACAGCTGGTAGTTGTTGTGAATGTGTCTTTAGGTTGTCGAGAATGTCATCTTGAATTCGGGGGAAAATGATTTCGCTAAAAATGACTTCACAAAACACTACTCTACGGCTGTCCATTTCCATAACATGAAACAATAAGCTGGTTGTGATGGTTTTGGATGATAAAGGAGTTGATAAACGCAAAGAATGCTTCAAGGAACTCTTCAAACTGTATTGGTCGGTCTAGATTTGTTCGTTCCCTTAAAATCCAAGAATCCACATTGAGATCAACAATGATGGATAAGACAGTTCCCTCAAGATCTATAAGGAATGCTAAACAGACCCAAGCATACGTGGCATCTCAATTAGATTCTGTATTTGAGAAGGAAAACTTCTTGTATTCCATAATTGGGGTCAATTCGCGTACTTCCAGAAGTCTGCGATTTGAGAGAATCAAAGAAATCACGAAGATATAGAAGTAGAGTCGAATCTATCTTAATCCCGATGGATCAACGAAAACAATATGAGTCTCTGTTTCCAGAGTACTTGTTTGTCAATTTAGTTGGTCAGGGATCTTACGGAGATGTCTTTTTTTGTATCCGTAAGTCTGATAAGAAGAAAGTTGCCATTAAGGTGGTATGAGTCTGTCATTCTCTTTTCCCATAGATTCGAAGTGTAAATGATAATATGGATGGTATTTCTGTATCAACAACTAGAGAGATTGCCTTCATGCGTTATTGTTGTCATCCTTGTTCCGTGAAGCTTCTGGATGTACTACCACATTTTTGTATGTTAGTTAAGTTCATTTTAGCATTAGATTCATCCAATGATATGGAACAGCTTTTCTCTCCTATGGCAATCGTTATGGATTACGTTGAAAATGATCTGATGGGAATTGAGCAGTCCTGTAGAGCAGGTTTTGTTCCTTGGCTCTCAATCGATGCAATTCGTTGGATTATGTTTCAGCTCTTCTCTGTACTTGACTATCTCCATAAACACAATATTATTCATCGAGATATCAAATCTGCAAATCTTCTTCTAACGAAGGACTGTGACCTTAAACTAGCTGATTTTGGCCTATCTCGACGGATTGGTAATTATATGATTAATGAATATACATATCGTGTTGTTACTTTATGGTATCGGTCTCCAGAATTGATACTTGGTTGTCGGACCTATGGTCCGGAAGTGGATATTTGGTCTGCCGGTTGTATATTAGGTGAGTTGTTGACAGGGATTACACTGTTTCATAACTTCAAGAATGATGATCGAGAACAGTTGGACGTTATATTTCGCCGTTGTGGGTGTCCTACTGATCCAGAGCTCTTAGCATTAATGAAGTTTGTTTAGTAACATGGAGTGATGAATAGAGAACGGAATGTCACTCTTCCAGTTCAGTACAAGCGTGAAATGCGTGAGTACGTTTATAATGCGTGTCGGAATACAAAAGCAAATGTTCACTATATACTTCCTGATGATGCCGTTGATTTGCTTGATTGGATCATGCAAACAACTCCATCAGCACGCCCTACAGCTGCAATGATCCTACGCCATCCATTCTTCCGCGATCACGAAGAAATGCGCTTTCCCTTCCCTGTAACGGAAGAAGGTGGTAGTCATGAATTTGAGGTACGAAGTCGGATTCGTCAAATTCAAGTATTGTCTTAAGATCGTTTGTGAAATAGTGTGTAAAAATCAAAGAAGTAATGCTTACCCGAAAACAAAGCGAAATTAACCAATGGATTCCTCTTGAAGATGTGGTTGATTTGACGTATGACAGGGACGAAGAACTAGTGGATGGACCAAAAGAGAGAATTTCTACAGGAGTGGGAGTTTCATCAAAATTGATCCCAGAAGTTACTCCAGCAACGACAGTTTCATCACCAACACAGTTATCAAGTTCTGATTTACGCCCACTGATCAAACAGATGACAACAAAACTCCGAGAATCTGGAGGATCTAGAGTGCATGAAACGAAAAGGACAAAGAACAAAACACGAGGACGAAATCGTAAAGTAAAACCCCGAGCTTCCCGGAAACGAAGGAAGGATACAACTCCTATGGAAGTGACCCTTCATGGAAAGAGTGATGAGTTTGTTGGGAGCGAGTTTGATGTGCAAAGTGACGATATGGGAGAAGAGGATTCAAGTCCGGAAGGAGCAATCCACAAGCGGCGAAAAGTGAAGGAGAAAGAGATTGTTCTGCCTGAGAGAGTTCCTACAGGTGTATTCGAGGAGGTGGCAACAGGACCAGTACTATCGATTGGATCAACATCGCTGCCTGGGCTAACTGAAGCAGGAGTTCCATCGGTATCCGTGTCAACAGGACCTTCATCTCAACCAGCAATCCAAAACACAGTATCAACCATGGCTTCTGAAAATACTCCTGGTGAAGTAGCTACGCTTATAAGCCCACCAAAGCCTTCAAAAGAAATTAATCGAGGTGTAACGATGATGAATCTTAACAAGGATGGACAGACGATGGAAGTTGTGGTGGCGAGCGGTAGGAAACGAGCTCCTAAGGAGATAGAGTATCTCTACTCTGTTCAGAGTCATGAGTTGGAAGAGAAGGAGAAGCGTCGTTTGCTGCGTGAAGAGCATATGAAGCGAATCGAAGAGAAACGTTACCAAGCAATGTTAGCACAGGTCGCGAAAGCAGAAAAGAAGAAAAAGAAAGAGAAAAAGGGAAAGAAAGAGAGGAAAGAGAAGACGAAAAAGGGAAGAAAAATGGAAAAGAAGAAGAAACCAGTAAATGATCAGGAAAAGGAGATAGTCCAGCCAACTGAACCGCTTATCCCATTGAGTAGTCAACCAGAACCCCATTCCTTCATTCTTTCAACTCCTCAAGATGTGAAATCGAATTCTGATGTTTCTCTTCCTAGAATGAGCTCTTCAACATCATCTCATTTCCCTACTAAGCTACCAACAGTACAGCCATCAGTTCCAGAGTTCTCAGACTTGCCCGAAGATGGCTTTACTAATTCTTTTGCACAGATTACCAAGGAGACTCATACGATGAACACAGAACAACCCATATTCACTCTCTCCCAACCAGAACGCAGTGAGTCGATTCAAGTGTCCTACGGAGCCGGTCCAGCGATAGTTCACACGCCTTCGCCCTCTCACTCACATTCTCCTTCAAATCATCACTGAGGATCAAGTTGATTCTCCTTTCAAGATTCTATGAAAGTTACTTTAGAACTATTTTGGAAGTGGTTAAGGACGATATTAAGCTAATAAGGTGTGTGGTCTCCAATCTAGGTGATCTGATGACAGTTAACTCGGAAGAGTTGCCATTGTGTTTACTGTTTCAATCTTAGTTGTTTTCTTCCTTATCATGGTTTTGATAATTGTGTTTCTTATCAAGTCTAGTTACTTACACGTTCTATCCACTTTTCTTTCACTACGGAATCTTTTGCAAGCATAAATAAAGGGATGATACTATTGTGTTCCAAGACACGTTTACACACTATTACTGTAGAAGTGGAATCCCCCATGACAATTGATCCCGAAAATGGTTTTCATGTCGGTACTGTGGTTTCCTGCATTTTTGGTGTGACTGGGCAGACAGTGTATAACTGTCTCCTTTTGCCTTGTTTGCCGTTTATGATTAAGTACTATTACCCAGATGTTTCTTTATTTTATGTTATTGAAGTGTAGATCGATTACAGCGATATTGGTTATTATTCAGGTTACTTGTTGTCTATGTACTATCTGGGTCAGATCCCAGGCGCAATTTTCTGGGGGTGGTATGCCGATCAGTATGGTAGACGACGAACGATGTTGCTCATCTCCCTATGTATGACATTATCTATAAATTCACTGTAGTTAACATTATTTGCATCAGCGCTTTGGGTTTTAGTCGCAACTATTATCTAAGTCTAGTTATTCGCTTGTTCCATGGACTTACTGATGGTACTTTGAATGTGACAAAGACAATTATTACTGAAATCTCAAATGATCGTAACATCGCTTTGGGTACATCATTCATTTTCATTGGAATTTCTGTGGGTCGTCTTGTTGGACCTCTGATGAGTGGATATTTAACAGATCCTGTTGTTGTCAAGCCAATTACAGACCTTATTCCTTTCTTGAAGACGGTTCTCCCTGTTATTTTCACTTACATATAGTCTCCATTTTTGATTCCATTTGTAATTGCCTCCTTGATCTTCTTTATCGTTTTCTTCTTCTATGTGTTCTTCGCCGAAGAATCTTTATCTCCTGAAGAACAGGAAACTGCTCGTAAATATAAGGATGAAATGAAGGTAGTATAATCTTGAAGAAATAACGAATAGAGAAGTCTGAGTGGGATTCTTCGTAAGAATCCTTTGGAGGGATACGACTCTCATGAGCAGTTGATTTTGCAGTATAGCAAATATTCCAGTTATAGTTCTATTCTGAAGGATCGCGATGTGTTGTTAGCTGTGATTGTATATGGTCTTCACACTTTTGCTCAAATGTCTTTTGATGCTCTTATTCCTAATATATTTGTAAACAAGAGAGAGTATGGAGGGTTCCAGTTCCCTGTGGATGCAATTGGCTGGATTCAGATGACAGCTTTCCCGATGTCATTCGCTCCAAGTAGTTATTGAAACAACAAATGATTGGTAGTGCTTATTTGTCCGTTATGGAGTCGACTAATGCCGTATCGAAAGGAGATGCTTGTTATGAATGCACTAGTTGTTTTGTGTTTCTGTATCTACCCCATTGAGTCTCGTTTCAATACCAGTGGCCAGACTGTAATTCTTCTACTGTAACAGCTAATGTGTAGATAGAGTTCAGTGTAGTGACTTTTTTCTATTGTATGTATTGCACATTCAGATTAGTTCTTTTTAAGTGAGAATTGAAGGATTCCATGAATCATAGTATTTCAATTGTTCTAGTCTCAAACGCATCTTACAAAGAGTTCCGTGGTACAATTATGGGTCTTTCACAAACTATTGGCAGTCTGGGTCGGTTTATTGTAAGTTTCTTGAACTAAAATTAGTATATAGGGTCCGACTCTTATTCCTCCTCTTTATGCATGGAGTTGTCATAAGAACACAACTTGGATTAATCATCGGCTTTCATTCTATGTAATTGTTAAGAACTGGGTTATTATGAACAGGCTATTGCTTTCATGGTTCTTTTGAATTTCATTCCTATTGCGTATCTTTCTGAATCTTGTAACAAGGGAAGAGGTTCAATTACTAGCACTGTTCAGCATAGATATTGAGTTGTTTGTTTATTCTTCCATTATCGAACTTACTAATTGTGTTCCTTCCGGTACCTGCTAATTTGGTAAAACTCCCGTTATCGGAGAAACGATCACTTTTCTTCATAGATTATCCACGGACTGTGTGCTTGTATTTATGTAAGTGTAACTAGGCTATTATGAATGCGAGAAAATTACTTCGTCAGAATGGTGTACGACAGTAAAGATGGCTTTCACATGGGAACACTACTTTCCTGTACTCTAATGGCAGTTAATTGGTCGATGTTCTCAGCAATGATCTTCCCCAATATGCCGTTCTTGGTTAGAATGTACTATCCTGATGTTGTGGATTGTTTTGCTTCCTAATCTATAGATATTAGATGAAAGTGTCGGGTCACTCGTTGGTATTCTCACAGCTTCTTTTTTTATCGGGCAAATCCCTGGTTCAATCCTTTGGGGACGTTTAGGGGACACGATTGGGAGAAAGACTTCCATTGTGATCACACTTCTTTGTTATGATTGACTGAAGGATTTATTAGTAGTAAGCGCAATATGCTTAGTTCTTTTTGGTTTTTCCAATAACTTCAAATTAAGTGTATGGATTCGATTAGTCCACGGTCTTCTTGATGGCGCAATTCCTCTAGGAAAAACAATTCTCTCCGAGATTTCAAATGAGAAAAACATCGCATTAGGAACAAGCCAGTTCTTTGTTGGTAGTTCTATTGGAGGGTCCTAGTTGATGCATTCGTTCATTAGTAGTCTTGTTGGTCCTATTCTATGTGGGTATCTCTCAAACACAGACCATATTGCTCCCCTCGTTCGCATTGCACCAATCTTCGGTAAAGTAGTTTGACAAGATGTCATCTGATCGACAGAGACCTTTCCTTCTTCCCTTTTTAATCTCTGCTTCTCTGTTAGCACTTTCAGCCTTCATGTTTGCCTTCTTTTCTATCGAGACACTCACAGAGGAAGAGCGATTGAAGGCCAAGCAAATGCGTTCCCAACTCAAAGTCAGATTTGAAAGAAATAATAAGAGATAGAAAGGGTTTAGTGGAATTCTTCGCAAACGCGAATCACAACGTGATTTTGAGGAGCGTCTATTGGTCAGTTATCAAGAGCAGTCGTCACCTCGTTATCTATTCAGTCAAGCAGACTTCTTGCGTGTCATGCTTGTCTATGGTTTGATTTCTTTCATTCAGATGGCGTTTGACACAGTGGTACCTGTTGCTATGGCTTCACCACGTCGTTTAGGAGGATTAGGACTCAACAGTGAAGGAATCAGTATGATTGTAGGTGTGTCCTCACCCTTTCAAGTTGTGCTGGGTATTAATCATATGAGGAACTGAGATATAGCAATGTTAATGCCATTAGTGAGTCGATTATTCCTCTATCGGACACTTTTCTGTGTGTTCTCCATCGGTTTTTCTTTTCTCATTTTATGTTTCCCTTTGGTTCTTGCGATTCCAGACCAAATGACATCAGTAGGGAGAATGAATGGTCAGTCATATAGATTGTGTATGCAGTTCTTACCGCATTCATGATCCTTGAGAACGTTCTTCGATCGATGTTGTTCAAGTAGGGATAATTAATGGAATATATGAAATAGTGTCGGAATTATCCTCTTTGCTAATCTGAGTTTCAAGGAGGTTCGTGCTACTGTCATGGGAATTGGTCAAGTAATCGGAGGAATCTGCAGATGTCTAGGTCCCTTATTGATTCCTGCATTGTATTCTTGGACATGTGGGAAGCATCAGTGGCTAATCAATCCCAACTTCACTTTTATTGTAAGTCTAGAGAATTGGTCTAATGAACAGCTGTTGGGTAGCTGTGGTTGTATCTGCGCACTATTTATGATTGGAGTATCTCATGAAACAAATAATCCGAAAGGTTCATTAGGTGATGTGCGTTGATTTCTTTGTGTGTTACTGCGAGAAACATGTTTAATTCATTCTAAAATAAGTTTATGTTAAAGAAACACCTCATTCAAACAATTCTACTCGAAACATTCGATTCCACAGCTTCCCTGTAAGGTACAATTCATTCTTCTCTTCATCATATGCAATTCCATTTAGCACTGCATTCGCTCTCGAATATGAATCCTGAGGAATCTTCACAAGTCTCTGTAGATATGAAAAATCAATAAACTTCACCACTTCACCTTTGTTCCAATCAATAACAGCAACTTTATTGCTTCCCCACAGATTTGCAAAGAGATGTCCATGAACATATTCTAACTCGTTGATCATTGTCAATGGCGACGAACTAAATGGGTCCTGTATACACTTTCGAGATATTTCTTTAAGGGATGTTGCATCCCAAACATGGATAAAACAAGAACCATCACTCACAAAAACAACACGTTGATTTGAAGGTAGATAACCTTCTGCTGCTCCCCAACCATCACCTGTACTTGTTGAATATATGATACGATGCTTTAAATGCAGTTTTTTCTTCTGAAGAGTATACACAAAGCCTGTACGTTCTTTCCACGTCAACAGAAGTATCGAATTGTCAATTCTGGCAATCCCCTCACCTATTTTTCATATTTAGAAGTGATTGTTACCAAAAAATTCACCTGGAATCCGTTGTTTGGAGTAAACTTTATGCTTCTCGAGACTGTAGATCTGGATCATTGATCGATTGTACTCTCCACAACTTTCAATGAACACTTCTGAACTTGCATCATATAAAAGTCCCTGACTAGAATGTTGCCTTTTCATCACATCCTACGTAAAACAGCTCGAATTATGATAAAGAATTTCTTTGATTCCATATCCATTCTCCTGTGTTTGTTTCAGATGAATATACGACCAAGCTGAGGATACTTGTCCATCTGCCTGAATATCTGCAGTACTGTGTTGACTACCATTCAGATTCGCTACAACTGATCGAGAAAAAGAGTCCATCTACCCTCCATATCTTCCAAGGAACAACACAACAGAAAGACGAATCCAAGGATTGACCAACTCTTCAATCTCATAGTTATAATTCTCTCATGGAACAAACAAATGACAATTCCTCTTCTTCCTCTATCTCTTCTGACTTTTCATTGTTTGTATTTTCCTTTTCAACAGATTCCTCTTCAATGTTTTCATCCTCCACAGGATCCATATGTTCCTTAGCAAATTGGAAGATGGAGTCAACATTCGTTTGTATCTCAGCTGGAATCGCTTCCTTCAACTTATTAGGCATATTTATTCATACCGTTACAGAAACACCCTTCTTAAACCACATTGCAAACACTTGAGGATCCACATTGATATTGGCCTACCACTGATACAGTCCATATAGAAATACAGTAAAATCTGGATACTTATCACCATCGAGATCAGCAAAGATGACTCCTTTTAATCCTTCCTTTGCAGCATTTTCCTATTCTATCAACAGTAATTAGAACAAATTACATAAATAGGCCTGTAAAAAGTGCACATTCGACAAGAACTCGTGTAGATCATTAACATGACATTTCTTTCTTCATTTACAATATAATCAAAGTTCCAAGGATCTAAATGAACCTATCTCTGACAGTATCACACATCACCTACAACACGATGATCTGTTGGGATTCTTTTGAACTGCTTGATGATATTTTGACGTGCTCGTAATGTTCGATACTCTTTACTATCAGGATTACTTATCTGTTTCAATGCTTCCAAAATCTCCTTCTTTTCTTGAGTCAGACCTTCTTTGCCTTCTGCTAGAATCTTTCAGTCAAATACTACAACAATTCACACCTTTTTCATAATCGAGTAATACTTGCCTGCATAATGAAATCGTTTTCGTAGTCTAACCACCTTCTTCATCAATGCCATTCTTGTCTCTTCACTATTCTAAGAATAACACATCTCTCCAATAATCACTGTTTCCATAAACTGGTGAGCAATTGAATCTAACTCCTTTGAACGACCATACATTTCGTTTAGACCACCGATTCCTGAGATATTGGTTCCAATATGACGATTCATGAAGTCAGTAATCCTCTCCCCTCGAAGCGATTTTAACTCTTCACCATCATATTCATTTCCTTCTGCAGGAATGAATTTGAATTCTAGTACATTCTTAACTCCTCGCAAAGAACAGAATCGAGAAGCCTTGCCGCAATTAAAACGGGCAAATACTGCACGATATTCATCATGGAATGCATATGCGTTGCGATAGAAATTGGAAACGACATAGTGAGTTTGTTCATACGAAGGCTCATAAAACATCACTAAGACATTTCGCTTTGGATTCTTCTGGAAATATTTATCATAAGATTCCTTTGTCAGTTCAATCACATAGTCGGGATAATGCTCAACTTGTGTAACCTTGGTAATCCAGTCAGCCTATATAATCAGCATAAGAATACATGAATACAAGATTCTCAGAATTCTCATAGTATCTTGGAAGCCGATTTCCCTCTGTGAACAAATAGAACTGCGGATACTCCGTATCATTACTCACTTCGAACTCCTTATCAAACTCAGGGAGCTCTCCAGCCACTGTTTCGAACACATAAAACTACCCATCACCCCTACACAACGATACTTACATTCTTTCGAAGCATGAAGTTGTAAATTGTCTTATGTACATACCATCGGTCTTCCATACAAGCTCGACAGTTATAGTTCCTAACAAATACTAAGATAGTAGATCCTTTCTCCAAATAATATTCGAAGTCTTTCATTGTAAACTTACTAACGCTTCTAAAACGTTATCCACCAAATCATCAGGTAAGTACCCCTGGATAATCTCGGCACTACATAGTACAGAGAGTAATAAAAGGATTCTCATGGCGATACTCATCATTCGTACTGGATTCCAGGAAATGCGAATGCGAGAAGAATAGAAAAACACGGGAACTGGAAGTTTTCCTGTTTTCAACAATTATTCCTCGTCCATGTTGAAC
>JANPWN010000288.1:0-13212 GCA_027406425.1 Blastocystis sp. subtype 8
TCCGTAAGTTCCTTGATGGTATCTACGTCTCTGATAAGGAGTTGTGCGTTGCTGAGGAGAGCGAGGATGATGAGTAAATACCATGCTTCATGGGAATGGGATTCTTTGTTTTTTAGAAACATACGAACTAAATGAAAACTTGTTGACATTCTCATCGGTTGGGCACTTGTCAAAGTCCCCTTCATTCATCTGATCAATCATCCGCTGAGAAAGATCAATATATTCACTACATGGAATTGAATAAGGAAACCGAAATGGGGCTTCCTCCTCTCTATGAATCAGTCCTGTACTCATATCCTACGCGCTAATCGATTGCTCATGAATCACTTTTTCTGGACACACAATGTTCTCTTTTGCACTTCGTATTGACACTTCTCGGTTAGGTCTTATTGTTCGTGAAGATCCTAAACTTTCTCTTCTTGAAGCTGGAGAGGGAGTTGGAGGAGGCGAGGGTTGAAATGCTGGCTGCAGAAGAGGCGAGGAATTAGGGACTGAAGGATGGAGAAGAGGCGAGGAATTAGGGACTGAAGGATGGAGAAGAGGTGAAGAATTTGAGAGAGCTGAAGGATAGAGTGGAGGAGAAGAGTTGAGAGGTGGAGAAGGACGAAGTGGAGACGGACTAGACTCCATAACGAACACATCATCAGGATTCTGAACAACTGCCTTTTGCTGAGACAGTACTTGCCGAATCTCTTCTTCAGCTACATCTTCACGTTCATCTCCTTCCTCATCCAACACATCTCGATGAATCAAAACAACATCATGGACAGGAGAGAATGGACGATTTATTTCACGCGTTAAATCGTCCAACAGAGGATTACTCGTATCCTCACAGGAAGAATGGATATCTGTCACAATCACGGGCTTAGCATCTGGAGATAACTCAACTGGCTGAGTCTCAGCCTGTTTGCCTTCTGATGGTAAAATGTACTTCTCTCTCCACAAAATATCATCCACAGACAATGTAGTCCCATCACTATTGATTCGCTTCATGATCATATCCAAATCAAGAATTGCGTTCTCGTCATTCAACAAATTGTCCATAACACTTCCCTGAACTTGTTGATACTCCTCTTGCTTTTTTCGAACTGTATATACTAAACCGCCTTTCATTAACCCAAAGGAAGAATCTTACCACATAAAACGAACGTTGGAGAGATGATCGTACTAATCCAGGAAAGAATCACACATACTAAATAACAGACACCAAATGAGTGATTGTAATCTCGGAAAGCCGGTGCAATCCACCCACTTCCGAGTGAGTTCCATACAACACCACCCAAAATCATCAAATAGTACATATAAGCAGCTGGACTTGTTGTCAAGAAGTTGGCAACAATTCTATTTATCATCGGAATGAAATATAGCAACAGTGACTCTTCTCTACGTGAATAATATCGCTTAATCCGAGCGACCATCACACACAACACAACAACGGTAATATACTGTACAATGTTTAAGATTCCTCGAGCCTAAAGATGAAAAATAACAATGAAATAAAACAAGTAACCACGTTGCTGCAGGAATCGAAGCGTTTTTGTTCAAGTTCATCGATGCATAGACGATAAAAACGGGTCCTCCTCCCATATCCAGAATGAATGTGACAATCGAGGCTGCAAGTAGCAAACTGAAAGAATCATAATCAGCAAACTGATGCTTACCCCTTCTTCATTAGAGAAAAGAATATGATAAGAGTCTTAAGGATTCGAGTGAGTGTTATCTAACGAATACGGCGGTTTTTGTCGAATCTTACCGACCCTCTCCTCTGGGATTTGAACCGCGATTTTCCTATTTTAAACTATTTTGAGCGAATGGCTGAATCAGAATCTCTGGAAACTGGAAAGTTCTACCGTCTGGGAAAGGAGCTCGCCAATACCGAGAAGTCGGTGAGAGATAAAGCAGTTGATACGATTAGGAGGTATTCCTTGTGAATTTACGTGATTCGAGGTAGGGAACTCCAATCGATTCAGGAGATAACAGATCTGGAAATGATGAAACTGTGGAAAGGGTTGTTCTACACCTTCTGGATGTCTGATAAGCCTCCTGTACAGGAGGCATTGGCTACTCTACTTAGTGATATTGTTGGTATTTGTTTTCTCGTTCACTATAGGTTTTTGACTTTAGAATGGAGTCATTGTCTTGGTTATACATTTCCTGTTTCTGGAGGACAATGGTGCGTGAGTGGGGCGGACTAGATCGTTTCCGTATTGATAAGTACTGTATGCTGATGAGGAAGATGGTTTCCAAGATGTTTTTATTCCTTGATTCTGTAATGTTAGCTGTAGTGTTATGAGTTGTAGAAGGGTTGGAAACAGGAATTGATCGATTCCTATTCAAGTCTGATTCTAGACGTTCTGGCGAACACAGACTATATTGGTCCACTCAATCAGTTCTGCGAATGTTTCTTGGAGGAATTGGTTGACTGTCTGCCTCACATCTCATGTTTCGATTTCCTGGTTGTTTCTTTTCATTGTATTTATTCTAGTCCCTTATGAATCCCCTCATTACTGTATTGAAGACGAAGAATAACGTAGTAATTGTGAATGTGTTGAAGACTCGTGTATTGGAGAGTCTTTTAAATGATTATGAGACAGTGCGAGAGAGTGCAGTTCGTTGAAAGAGACTAATTTATAGAGGGAGACAAGAAGGATTTACCTGCATTCACTAACATTGATCTTCGTTATGTTCAATATCCTTTGTGAGTAATTTGCACCTGTTGACCCTTTACTGTCATTTCTATTCTCTATGAGGTTGCTTTCTCCAAAAGTGAGTCTCTGAAAGGTATTCAGAGAAAGACATTTGGCCAATTAGAGTTAAAGTATGAGGAGTGTGTTACAGAGCGCTTTGAGAATGTTGAAGCCCCGAAGCTTGAGCCTCCTAAACGTATAGAGAAGAATCCTTCTCTTAAGAAACCCGAAAAGAAAGAGAAAGTAAACAAGAAGCAGAAGAAAGCTCGGGCCAAAGTAGTCAAACAATAAATCCTCTTTAGCATCCTTTAATTTGTTTGTCCTAATCCACAAGTCCGTTACCTGTATATAGATTCTTCATTCTTTACTACTGAAATGGACTTCCTTAATTCCGCAGCAAATACAAGAAACATCAATTCATCAGAGACCGTATATATATCCCCACTTGCCTTGATTAAGATGATCAAGCATGGTACTTCGATTACCAGTTGGATTGAGTGTAGGTCGGGCAGGAGTTCCGATTGAAGTGATGGGAATGATGCTAGGAGAATTTGCTGATGATTTGACAATATACGTAACAGACGTCTTTCCAATGCCTCAGTTAGGAACTGCTGCTAGTGTTGAAACACTGGATGAGAAGTATCAAAGCGATTACATGGAACTCATGAAACAAACTGGAAGGTACGTTGTTTTATACTGGAGACATTCTCTTATGGTTAGAATGGAGAATGTCGTTGGTTGGTATCACTCTCACCCTGGTTTTGGCTGTTGGTTATCTTCGGTTGACGTGAATACACAGGATGTAACTATCGAGAGTATATATCAGTTGTAGACATTTGAAAAGATTGATCCTCGTTGTGTAGCAGTTGTTGTTGATCCTATTCAGTCTGTCAAGGGCAATGTTGTAATTGATGCATTCCGTCTCTACCCGGGAGCAGGAGGTATGATGATGATGATGGTGAATGCTCCTAAACCTCTTCAGAGTACGGGTAATCGAGGTCACATTTCCAAGTCTACTTCACAACAGAAGCAGCGAGGATGCGGACGTGAATATTATCGTTTACCAGTACGTTGGAATGTTGATCCTGTGAGTACTTCTAGTCCCTTTTATTTGTAGTCAGATGAAGACTTGATGACTCGTCTCTCTCGTCCGCAGTGGCATGTATTTATTTCTTTAGTTATCTGAGTTTAGGATGGAATGGTTTGTCAGCCTTTCAATGAATTGGAGAAACACAACTTGGCTGTCGTGGAAGATATGCAGACTATGGTGAGGGCATTGAAGGAACGAGTTGAAGAAGAATCAAAAGAAGATGCCTCCTTTGTAGGTCGTGTAGACCCAAATAAACAACTGAAGATAGATGCAGAAGAATTGCTGACAGACAATCTTGTTCAGGGTATGAACGCTACACTTGGTGAGATTCTATTCTCATATGTTTGTAACAAATACCAGAAAATGTATCAATTACGTCAGGTAGTTCCGAAATAATCGACATTGCAGTCATTCCTCGCCGCTCCTTTGCAAATGCTCTAGAAGCAGCTATTCGTACAATCTGTGAAGTAGCAGTAGCAGCAACGACTCCAGATGGTATACTCGTTGCTGTTCGAGTACTCCATAAATTCATTACACCCATCACCCCTGCCACCACATCTCCTTGACCTCCACAGCGCCTTAAGGAACCTTCTTCTGCAACTCTTGTAATTATGTCCCCTTTAGCAATCACATCAATTCTTCCTTTTTGTAGAATTGTTACTCCTCCAAGCTCCTTTGATAAGGGTGATGTAAAGCACGTAGTTTCATCGGAAGTCTACTGGTTATAACCAGTTTATAAGAGTAAACAAGTTCACTTGGCTTCTTTTCTTCATTTGTGACCGCATTCCACAAACGAGTAAATTCCATCTGATTTGGGGTCAAAATAACATTCTGTGCACTACCAATTACTACTAAAATATCACTTCAACCCTGTAACTAAAGTAGGATTCTGAGTGACCACCCATAATCCATCTCCATCGATTACAAGAGGCTTCTGACACTGAACAGCAAAAGATATCACTCTCTTTATTGTATCGATCATGCTAGGATGTCGACCAGCTCCAGGTCCAATAACAATGGAATCATTCTTTTCCAAGACTGGTACGATTGAAGTATAGTTGGATTCACAAGTTTTCACAAAGTCTTCACTTCCCTCATTCTGATCACTTAAATGGATCATAGGATATATAATTAACTCTGGGGAATAACATTTGATTGGGATACCGGCTTCTTCTGCACAGATGATTGTCACTAAGTCTGCTCCCTACCAAATTACTCACTAAAATCCATTTTCTACAATGCGCTGAGCAGAGATTCCAGCATAAAATGGTGCTCCTGTGTACTCCTTGCAACCTCCAATAATACACACCTTTCCAAGTTGTCCTTTGTGCAGACTACTTGTAAGGGGTGGAATGATCTTCTTTATTACATTATAAGTTGACATGGAAGATGAGAATGACAGTATCCTCTTCCATGGCTCTTAAGGTCTATTCCAAATATTGTCGAGAGGTAATATTTGGCAATGGACCTCTTGGATTCACGTTAGGAAAAACAGAAGATGGATTTCCCATTGTTAAGGATTATGAGAGAAGGAATGATGGAACTCTTCTTCCACTAGAGGTAGAATCAAGTGCAAGCATTGAGATTATAGGGGAGTGAAGCTATCAAGCGAGGAGACTATGTTTTAACCGTGAACAAACGAATTATGTACTTAATGGACGCTAAAGAAGTGAAAGATATCCTCAGAATCGAGAAGCGTCCTCTTACTATTTGTTTTGCTCGTCCATGTAGCCGTTCACATTGGAAGAAGCTGCTAATGCCAGGCGGAGAGATTAAAATTCAGAAGTGGGGGGATTCCGATGTCTTTGTTGGATGTTAGTAATATTGGATAGACATATCTTCCTCATCGTGTATATGACCTAACAAAGATGGACAACTGCCTTATTTTACCACGTCGACCTGATACATCGATTGATCGCTGGTTGACTCCCTTGTTTCAAAATGGACCCATTTTTGAATGTGAGGTTCGTGAAGCTTGTTTTAATGGACTTTCAGATCCTTTAATTCGTGCTTGTCTCTGGAAGATGCTTCTACGCTGCTACCCTTTTCAACCATCCCAGTGGGAAGCAGCAAAAGAGAAAAATAAAGCTAATTATCTCCAATTTGTGGATGAGTTTATCATTAGTCGAAATCGCAAATGTGGTAAAGAGAACTGTATGCTTCTTCCAAACCCACTAGATTCCTCTTGGAAGAGTCAAGAAACTACTGCAGTACTCAAAATCAGCAATGAGTGTAAATGGTCTCATGATTTCGGAGATTCCGAGATTCGAGCGATTATCTGGAAGGATACAGAACGAACTCACAGCGATGTATCCTTCTTTTATGATCACAATCGCAATGTTCTTGCTCGTATCTTGTATGTGTTGAGTCAGTTGAATCGAGGGGTGGAGTATGTCCAAGGGATGAATGAACTGCTAGCGCCACTGTTGTATGTGTTTGGTTGCGCAGAGAATCCAAAAGTAGGCATGAATTGAGTGTATGATGAGAAGATGGATTGTGAAGTATCGATTGAAGTAGAAGCAGACACTTTTTTCGCTTTCAATACATTGATTTCAGAGACTCGTGATCTGTTTATTCGTCAGATGGATACATCAACAACAGGATTACGAGGTGTGCTTCTAACTCTCAATGCAATGATTACAGAATATCTACCTGATGTTTCTCGCCACTTTGTCCGTATTTGGCTTGAGACTCATCTTGTAGCATGATTTGGCAATAGATCCTCAATTTTATGCAGTTCGATGGTTAACAACATTATATTCTCGAGAACTGCCCTTGGATCAGGTTCTTCGTGTCTGGGATGCATTGCTTGCTGATCCAGAGAGATTTATGTTTATGTATTGTATTGGAATTACTCTGATTGAACAAGAAAAAGATAAACTAATTAAGAGCGATTTTGCCGAGATTATATCCTTGCTTGTTCCAGTTGTTGTTGATTTAATGGATACATGCACATTCTACAGGATTTGAGGAATAGTGATCATTCCCATCTTATTGAAGATGCTAATCGTGTCCGTCTTTCGGTTTTGCGGAAAAAGCGGGGATTCCCTGAAGCTAAAGGTATGTGAAGATTCTAATGTGTTACTATTAGAAACACGTCGTGGATTCTTTCAATTCTTTCGATCTAGTAAGTATATGAACGAGATTTCATTTTATAGCTCATAATTTTATGTACCATTCATCAGAAAAACACAAAAGTGATATTTCTAGTTCAGATTGAATTGTTTGTCATAAACATAGGAATTAGACACTCCAGCAACCATGACTACATCCTTCTTCACATATACTGCATCAAGAAGATGAAGACCCTCAACGGAATAACACTTTAACACATTCAATGTTACTGCTGGTTCTCTGGGATCTGGTTGATGGGGTTCTTCAAAGAAGGAATAGGATGATAAAGTCTGTTTTTCCAAACGGTTCTGTTTGTCCACTTCCTATAAATAATCTATCTAACTCAGTTCAACGACAAACTCCCAAATCTTAATCTGCCCATCTTCGCTAATTGACATTATTGTATTCTTATCAGTATTATAAACAATCTTTCGGATGGCCTATTCATCACAACCACAATTGACTAAAACCTTCTTATGACCTTTTACTAGAGCCACTCGTTTGGAAGTACTTGTCTGGAACACACCAATATACCCATCTTCATATCCAACCATTAAGAAATGGGAGTAATTAATGAACGATAGAGCTGTGACCGAAGATCCATTCCCTATGTATTGTCGCATCAATTCTCCAGTACTATGAATCATTCATACATTCCATACTCACTCTGCATTGCACAGATAAGTATCACCACCAGCAGTACCCAACACTATCGCTCCCATACCCACCGCCGACCACTCACAGACACAGATATCCATCAATGAAGCCATAAAACGTCTTGCATATTGGATATCATCTGTATTATACATATACACAATACCCCCTTCAGAACACACACAAAAACAGCGATTCTTTGGACTGAAACGAATACACCATGCTGGCGTGGAAAAACATCGATAATTAACAATACAACGACCCAGATCTGTTAGCCATAGACGTACACCACCATCCAACCCACAGGTCAGTAGGTACTTTCCATCATTACTGAAACTCATACTAGTGACTGCCTCAGTATGACCCAAAAGAAGACTCTACAACTAAAGTGAGAGGAAAAAGACGACATGGACAATTTGAGAGGGATTCTGTTGACATTTCCATAAGTGTACCAGTCCATTCTCAGAAGATGTAGCAATCTACCCTATTATTTGACAAAATGAAATACGGAGTTTCCGTCATCACTTATGGAGATGCAAATGATATGACTATCAAACTGGGATGTAAATGAAGCAAGTGCAATTGACGGGAAACGATTCTTCTTCTCCTCTTCACTCAGTTCCCTCTAATCGTCAACGAATAAGAATAAAGAAACAAAGCTAGCAGTTTCAGAGGAACCAGAAGGAGAAGTGAATTTCTTTTGACGGTCCATCAACATCTTCTGTTGGGCAATGATAAGAGCAGGCGTTCCGCTCGTTGTTGGATCGATTACAATGTAAACGTACTAAGAAATCAAAAAAAAGGTCTCAAATTTACTTTATTCTCCATTTCCAATATTTTTGTAAGTTTGTTCTGCCGTATAAACTCAACTATCAACATACGCGTCACTTCCCTCATTGTCACATCCATACAGAAATGCTGATGATAATCCGATTCCTGCCGATTCTATTTGAATCATTTCTTCCTCCTACACGAATACCTTTGGATCGTCGATAACTTGGTTCATTACAATTAATTTATCTTCATGGAAGAGTAGATGACGCAGCCGGTATGTTGAAAAGAAACGTTTAGCTTCCGCTGCATCAATGTATAGTATAGTAATGCAATACTGAACGAATATTGCAAAATGATACTCATTTAACTCGTTCTATACTTCAAAATCAGCATTCACCATCACCTTGTAACAATCGAGGGATGTATCAACAAATACTGTCAGCTTCTTCATTTCATCCCAAATTTCACGACACGTGCTATTTACGTGATCATCAGAAGGATACGGGGATGAAGACATTCTTTTCGATTCACAGTGGGTTAGGGATGAGCTAGCACTTGAAGGAGGTCTCAATTAGTGTGCTTTGAGAGTTTTCAAATTTGTCCAGAAAACAGAGCTATTTTCAAGTTCCATGTAGCCGTTTTCAATTAAGCTAATATGAGGCCTATTCCTAGATCCAATGGAAGGAAAAACACCAGGCCAACAACTTGCTGAAGTACCCGAAAAACCCTCATATTATAAGGAGTTGAATCCCGATGGAAGTATCCTTAGCATTTCCCAATACAATAAGGAGCTAACGGAGAAGAATGGTATCTGTTATGAATTCTTAAATGGGCGTGTTGAGGCTATAAAGAAGTATTCTCATGGAGAAGTGGAACTAGTTATTGCGTCATTTGAAGAAAATAAGATAAGGGTTATGGATCATGGAGTTCAAAAGTACTTTGGTGAGTACAGTGGTGATTACATAAAAGGCTTTGAAAAATGTGGGCATGGAGTTGAATATGATGAAGCTGGGGAATCAGTGATCTATGATGGAGAATTTCAGAACGATCAACGTAATGGACAAGGTATGTTTTATTCGAATGGATACGTCCGTTATAAAGGAGCTTGGAAGAATGGCGTCCCTTCTGGAATTGGAACTGTATATGATGATCAAGGTATTCTCCTTAAGAGTGGCAATAATTGGGTGAATGGATACCTTAAAGTATCTGGAGGCTATTTGTATTATGGAACAGGTCGTAAGGAACGTACTTGTTCTGAAGTTTGTCTTTCCCATTGGCGAGAAAGTAGAAAGAATCTTTATCATATTCTACCTAAGAATTAGTTAGTTTCCATGTTAGTTGTGATTATGTTCATGATTAAGAGAACCTAAACAGTGTTTTATTTGGGTCAAGCAAACATAATATAGTTTCATTTACGAATATATCGACTGAACAAACATATCACCCTTAGAGATTTGACTGAAGCATCTCTTCTGCTTTCTTGAATGCTGCTTTCACATTCGTTATGTCCTTTGACTGTCCCTGTGCCTGGACAGGGGAACCACCTCCCTTACCTCCACACACTGCAGCAACCTCACTAATCCAAATCTTTGCAGAGAAAGACTTCGTCACCTTCTCCTTCGCCACTAATGCATACATCGCCACTTTGCTATGGACCTCATCAACACTAAAGAGGAAATAGGAACTCTCTCCGTCCATCTCACGGATTCTCTGCATCAACTTGCTTGCATTACTGCTATCGATACCATCCACTATATAAGCCACACGACCCTTCTCTCCCTTTGTCTTCACATCATTTACCATCACACCAGCTTCTGCTAGAGCCTGTTCCAACTGCTTCGCAATCGCTTCCTTCCTTTCAGCCATCATCGCCTTCTCCAACGCCTTCAATTCCTCCTTGAACTCTACCTTTGTTGGGACACTGATCACAGCTGTTGGCAATACTTGCTGTAACTCTGAAACTGCCATCTCCAGCTCCTTTCCATGAAGTGAACGAGCATGAGACAACATGCTCTGAATCTGATTGGCCAACACAATACTCTCATTCGCTCGATCCCCTGTAATAGCCACAATACGACGAATACCCTTGCTAATACTGCCCTCCTCAACAATCGAGAAGAATTTGGCTTGAGCCAGATTGCTTAGATGAGTACCTCCGCAGAACTCAACTGAATACTCCATCCAAGCTTCATTCTACATGAAATAGCATACCCACACAATACCTTTGGATCAGCAAGGAGATCCGAAACAGGACGTCCAATGGAGACCACACGCACCATGTTCGGATAGTGCTATATCATCAGACCTCATCCATCACTCACCTCACCAAACACTGCTCGTAGACAACAGATCTGACGTGCTTCTTCAATCGGCACCACAGATGTGTACACTGTCAATGCGTCATGAATCTTCTCATTCACTAGATGCTCGATCTCTCCCAGTTGACTTGGAGATACTGGCTTTGTGCTGTTGAAATCAAAGCGGAGTTTCTGGTCATCTACTAAAGATCCCTTTTGATCAGTGTCTGTCTGTAATACACGACGTAACGCCCAGTTCATCATATGAGTGAGAGTGTGATTTGGAGCAATCAACATTCGACGCTCATAATCCACATTACATGAACAGTGATCACCTCTTCGAATCACTCCCTTCTCCACTGTACCGATATGCAAGACATATCCTCCATAGGACAGCACATTCATTACATTAAAGCTACCCTTCAAAGCTCTCTCTTACAATTACCTGGACTCACCCACAGTAATAATACCCGTATCCGCTACCTGACCTCCAGATTCTGCATAGAAGCTTGTCTCACGTAAGATCACACCGACTTGTCCGTCACTTCCCTTCACCTCTTCAGGGAACTCCTTCTGACTTGTATACAGAGCCACCACCTCTGTCTCCAGGGTCTGGTACCACTCATATTTGGGAAGATCATTCGTGATTGGGACTCCTGCTCCCTTCAGATGACTCACCTGTTCGGCTTCCATCACCAGAGCTGCTCCTGCCACATTCTTATGACTCTACACTCATCATCCAACCTCTCTTCCTACTGCTTTAGCCTCCAAACGAGCTGCCTCCATGGCCTTTTCATATCCAACCATATCCACACTCAGACCTGCCTCCTCTGCCATCAACTACTCCTCACTCATCTCATCAATACTATGCCTGAGTCAGATCAATGGGGAATCCCAAGGTACCGTACAAAAAGAAAGCAACATCACCTGTAATCTGTTTCTGACCTGTCGTTGCGCAGCGTTCTGCCTCTTGTGCGAATCGCTTCAGACCCTTCTCTAATGTACCTTCACATCATTCATCACTCTCTCTCTCACGGTTGAAAGCTATCTCCTCTTCTCGAACCACTTCCTGCACGAAGTGCATTTTTTCCTCCAGCTCAGGGAAGGCATCCTTCATATTCATCACCACCACAGGTACCAGCTCCGAGAAGAAACCCGGTTTGCACTTCAGAATCTCCTGACCATAACGCACACCTCGACGCAAAATACGACGCAACACATATCCTCGACCATTGTTGCTAGGGACAGCTCCATCTGTAATGGCTACTGTCAATGTACGGATATGATCAGCCACCACGCGATATCTAGGATGAAATCTCCATCCTGAACCTACGCCATATCCTTCTTGGCCTGCTCATCCTTCTTATCTACACCATTCTGACCAGCCACCAGACCTGTGTAGACATCAACACCAGCCACTTTATGAATAGCCTCGAAGATAGGTGAGAAGATATCTGTATCGTAATTTGACATCTTATTCTGCAGAATTGATGTGATACGCTCAAATCCCATTCCTGTGTCTACATGTTTGGCTGGTAAGGGATGTAGGACGCCAGAGGCATCACGAGAGAACTGCATAAACACCAGATTCCAGATCTCAATTACATTGGGGTCGTCTTTGTTCACCAGAGATGAAGCATTACGACCTCCAATACGATCATAGTGAATCTCTGAACCTAGATGTCAATAAATGATACAAAGAATACAAGGACCACAAGGACCCACTTCTCCCATTTCCCAGAAGTTATCCTTCATATCATCTCTTTCTAGCTACCTTACCTTCTTATTCCCCTTCAGGATATGATCTTCAGGAAGATGGGTCTTCCAAATCTCATAGGCCTCTGTATCACACTCCACTCCATCAGTTTCAGAACCTTCAAAATAAGTTGCATAACTAATAGTTAATGCTTCCAACAGAATTCTACAGTCTGGAAGGATCCAAACCATAAATCTTCGTAAGGAGTTCCCAAGCGAAGTCAATTGCTCCTTTCTTGAAGTAATCTCCAAATGACCAGTTGCCAAGCATCTCAAAGAAAGTGTGATGATACACATCCTTGCCCACATCATCAAGATCGTTGTGCTTACCTCCTGCACGAATGCATTTCTGAGAATTACATGCTCTTCGAAGCTTAGCCAAAGGACTTGTAGGATCAACCTATACGTAAGGAGCAACTTCACGACAGAACCTGTCCCAGGAATATAGGCTTATATTGATTCATTCCAGCATTCGCGAATAAGAGAGTAGGATCATCAAGAGGGACAACAGGTGAGGATTTGACGAATGTGTGTTCGTGATCCTCAAAGAACTTGATAAATGTACTACGCACCTTTGAAGAGGGCCACTGAATTGAAGTTTCAGTCGACATCCTATTTGTCTTCATTTTTCTAGAGAACAGATGTTTGGGACAAAACGGGGTTTCGGCATCGAAAGGTGAGGATCTTATGCACAAGTCACTTAACAAACTCTATTCCCTATATTCTGCTCCTTCTATATACAGATCAGTACCTCCACTAGGAAGGTTATTTCACATATCAATCACTCATCCAATGAACAATCTAATAGACTAAACGTCAGTAATTGATGAACATAAATGAA
>JANPWN010000290.1:0-26245 GCA_027406425.1 Blastocystis sp. subtype 8
ACTCTCAAGTGGTTCAGATTCCTCTAATTTCTCAATCTCTTTCGATTCATCAGGTGGTTGATCCAGCTGAATCTCAGAAGGTTCCTCAGGAATTGATTGTGAGAGTGTGTGAGCATCAGAATTCTCTCCTGCTGTCCCTTCATGTACTCCATCTTCTTCTTCCATCGCACCATTCTCTGGCTGACTCATTCCACCATTACCCGTTACCACCTCCACTTCCTCTTCTTCCTCAATCACATCCAACTTCTCAGGGACACGACGCTTCCTGCTTCCCTTCTTTGTCTTCTTTACAGGCTTCTTCTTCACTGCTTCTTGTCCAATCTGTTTGGCTTTACTCTGAATCTCCTTCACTACATCCACAATGAATTGAACAGTCTTCTTCGCTTCATCCTCCTCTCCTGCTGACAGTGTCTCCTTGTATTTCTCTTGATCTATCCATCACTCTCCTTCTCCAGTCCTCACATTCATTCACGAACTCCTCCAAGAAGGCATAGCAGGTCCTTGGAACTCTTGAGTGTTGCTGTTCTCGCACTTCGATACACAGAAGCAACACTGATAAAACACACAGCAGATCCAGAATCGAATTGCAGTGCTGGAGACGATTCGACAGACTGTTACACACCTATTCTTCACTTTCAAGAACTGAACCCACGATACTAAGAACCGAAGAATTCTTCAACAACACATGAAGAAGAAGAGTATCATGGGTTATATCTAATCGCTTCACATACAGTCTCTTCATTGCTAAGTATCAACACCTCCTTTCATCCTCACTCATCACGCTAGGCAAGTCTTCATGGGAATCTGTTACACTCGACCGTAACTCCCGAATCTCACCTTCAGCAACCTCCTGTACCACACGAGGATATGTGCGCAACAGAGGCATCAACTCACTCTCCATGGCTACCACACTCTCCAAGGGGAATACTGTCAGAATACTCTGTAACAGTCGAAGTAACAGCATCTCGCTCTCCCATGCTGACAATGAGACACTCACAGTGCGAATCGCTTGTAACCATTTCCCTGCCAGAGGGAGAACACGATGAATCATGAATTGCTGCATCGTTTTCAAACACGACTCTTCCTCTTGCAGTACACGATGTTCCACAATCCTCGCCTCAATCTCCTGCAGATCTCCAGTGAACAGTCCATTTGATATACTTCGCAACAGTGAGAAACAACCCTCAATGAACTATCCTTGACAGAAATCACCATGCATTACATCATCATCAAGAAGCAGGAGAGTAGTGCATTTGTGGCCATAACTGAATAGTAACTGGAGTACTGACAACTGATAGTTTCCTGTTTCTCATTCACACTCATCAATACTACCAAGTGGATTCATCGTAAGTATCTGATTTGACAATATCACACGTAACTCCTTCAGAGTCATTGGCACATCTCCTATTAGTGTATTACCCTCAGTCTCTTCAGACTCAGACCCAGAGACAGTTCGTTTGGCTGCTGCTAAGGAAGTGGAAACACCTCTATGAGTCTCGATCTTGAGAAGAAGTGAAAGCAAACCATAGAAGATCTGAAGAGTGCTCTGAGGACGTGAGGATAGAACCGTATCTCCAGGGAAAATATAAACTCGAAGAACAGAAAGAGTAGGAGCGAGAATGGATTGAATATGGGTAAGGACTTCAGGGGAATATGTGGAAGTCTGACTAATCGAGTCATTCACTACTGCTTGAATAAGAGAAAGACTCTGGAATAGGGAGATTCGTAGCTGAGTCGCCTCCTCTGCTGGAATCGACTTCTTTGTCTTACGCTTCTTCTTTTCACTCTTTCGACGCTTCATTTCCACATTCACACAACTCTCTTCCTCGTCAATCTTCGAGGGATCCTTCAAGAAGTCCTTGATCTGTTCCAGTGCTGCCTCCAGGATCTGAGACCCAATATCCCATTGATAGATGAGTTGCATGAAGAGAGCCAGATGCTCTGATAATAACTGTTGACTGTTTGAGAGTAGCACAGACATGAATTGCTATTCATCACATATCAATCACATTCCCACAGGACTCACAGATTCAATCTGAGAATACTTGAAGAAGGAGAGGAAAGAAAGGAAGTCATCTTCAGAATTTACTTCCACAGAATGTCCATACATCCCTAACAGACGCTCGCTCTAGTCTCATCACTCACTCTCATCTCCTACTGTCATATCACTCAGCAAATAGGCACTCCCTTCTTCCAGCTCTCCTGATGTGCACACACCACGAAGACGCTGGAGTAACAATGTAATCACATGGAGAAGGGATCTCTGAAACTCTCGATCTCCAGCAGGAATCACATTTGTCTCGAAACTGTCTCCAGCTTGTTCTGATGTTGTTTCAGCCTCACTGATCTCTTTAGCAGCTCGCTTTCTACCTCGTCCCTTCTTTGAGGAGCCTTGCGAGGATGACTTGGACTTCACAGCTGGAGGAGAATTGAGTTCAGCTCCTTCATAACAGAGAAAGAGTGAAATGAGAAGAAGTCGAGTCAATTTGAGAGTAGCATCGACTCCAGCAGATTGACTACTCTGGGAAATGAACACAGAACAGGCCTCAGGATCCTTCACAAGGAAGTTGTGAACTCGCTTCACGACACGAGCATTATCCTTCTATGACTCATCCTCCTCATCTTCACTCACTTCTTGCCAAAACAGGGGATAGAGGAACTTCACATATAGCTTGTTGATGGAATTGGTGGGGTTACAGCGCTTGTCATACACCATCATTTGCAAAAAATCGTCCAGAACAAGAAACCGATTCATATCAAAGGATTTGATGTTTTGAAGCTTCACTAACAACTGGAGAAACACACGACGAACTCGTAAACTCCTATCAAAGATGAAACTCCAAATTCGATATAATCGCGGAAATAACTGTGGATAGGAAACACGATTATCCAACACTTCCATGATTCCCTAGTGTTGAGAATGAGATTCTAATCGTACACGAAGACAATACTCACGAACCTCGACTTGGGTATCATAGAGGAGGTGTTGTGTGAAGTGATCGAAGATCATTGTAGTGACTGACACGGGAAGCAATTCATAGTAATTGGCTATCAATGAGACATCCTCTCCAATTCTACCAATGAGATGGAGAACTCCAGCAACAGCGACCGAACGAACTTCCATGCAATCGTCATCACACAACACCTATCACTCATTCATGTCTCTTTCATCTACAAGGATTGCTTTGAACTGCTCTTCGATCGAATAGGACTCACGACTCTCACTCGACCCCAGAGGGAAACAGTCTGTGAACACAATCACAGCATGACGTCTCACTCTCCCATTCACTGCTGATAGCGACCGAAACAGAACAGGCTCATACAGTTCCGTCAGACGATTCCACAATTCTTTATTCTTTCGATAATGAACGAAACTCCCCAGAAGAGTCTTGGTTGCAATAAACACGCGCTGATTACTGGCATGAATACAGAGATTCAAACACTCTTGAACAATGTCTCTCTCTAAGGCTTCTCGTATACTGAGTCATCCCATTTTTGTTACACCTACCTCGTGTTCTCACAAGCAATATCACTTGTCATCAGAATATCACCCCATTTCCTAATGATTCCCGTGGACAGCGACAATAACGATTCCTTCAACACAATGAGACTTTCTTTTGGTACGGTGGGTGAGAGAGTCAGAAAACTAGATATGAAGAGCAGACCGCGTCACTACATTGATAACAATCGCTTTCCATGAGAATGGTTAATGAACTGAGGAAGGGCAACAGAACGGAGAATCAGGGCTTTCAATGTATTGGACTGTGTTGAAGAGAAATCAATCAACTTGAAACTGTCACGAATCGCATTTCTATCTCTCACCAACGATAACCACTTCTACAGACGTGTCATATACGAATTGAAAGAACGACCAAGACGCATAACCATCATCATCAAGTAGGTACACATATTCGGAGTGTAGGTTTCTCTGAAATCCATCTCACTTGTCCAAATCTTCTCAAATAGTCTACAATAGGACTCCTGCATCTCATCTGTCAATGAAAAGAAGATTCCATGGATATAGGTCAAAACCTTATCCATTGACGGACAACCCGAAATATCATTCTATTCAAATTATTGAGAGAAGTTCAATTCATTACATCTAATACTGTCAACAGGATTTTCTGAATTGCCTCGAAAAACTCCAAATCCTTTTCTGAAACTAAAAATGAGACTCCAGAAACATCTTAAATCCCCTACACTGCTTTTTATCAACAAGCATTTCACCTGCAACAATATCCATATCACCACAGTTTATCTCATCAATTGTTTGATAAATCTGACTCCAAAACTGTTCACATTGCTATTCATCATATCAATTTCTCACTCTTACCTTTCTCGTCATACTCTGCATCGTTTCCTTGAGATTGAAATCACTGGATGGATTCATATCATCTGCTAGGATTGATAGTACTCCAGATACACAAGAATCTCCAGAGATGCGGTTTAGTAAGTCTTTGACTCTCTTTGACATTTTTAATACGAATATCAACACCTAAAGATTTCAATGAGAGTTAAATGAGTCCCTAGAACACAGTAGGAAGGGAGATGTGTTTGAAATGTGAGTGTGAGTGAGTCATAAAGAGACTTTCCAAGAGTTTTGGTGAGACAGTTTGTCCGAGTGGTTAAGGAGACAGACTCGAAATCTGTTGGGCTCTGCCCGCGCAAGTTCGAATCCTGCAGCTGTCGCTTTTTTCATCAAACACATTCACATAAAGGTACTATTCTTCTTCCTCCTCCATATCTATTTCCTCTGACTCGCCTTCTACTTGCATTCCCACACCTCCTGTTTCGATTGCTTCCACTTCCCGAATGATCGTTTCACATTTGTCTTTTAACACTTTCAATGCCTTTAAATCATCTATTCTGCTCACTCCTTACCCTTGGAAGTAGAGTTTCGGCAGACACGCAACCAGTTGATTCCACAGAGAAGATGAAATCGTTTCGAATCACATTCAGTGAAATGTGTTCACGATTCTCAGGCAAACGAATACACTCACGACACATTCTGTCTAGTCACCTCTATTCCTCATCCCTACGTGCAGTTCAAATCTCTCTTCACTGTGAGTGTGTCCTCTCCATCGATGTCCTCAATATCAAACACTCCCATAGGACAAATGGAGCAGATGCGTTTAGCTGTCTCTCCTACCACCTTATGAGGGAATGTAATCTCAGGACGCATCCGATATGCAGCTGTGCAAACAGGAGACCATTTCGCATGGGTTTCCCCTATACCTTTGGTGGCATAGCACTCAAGATCAACACACTAGTCTTATCAACTCATCATCAGACTTACTTGACCTGGAGCCAGCTTGATCAGAATAATGTCATCATTCACCAAACCCAATTTGCCCTCCTCAACTTCCTCCTGTTTCCCCACAGGATGAAATTCAAGACTCTTCGAATACACGGTAAGATATTCAGCCTTTGGGTTGCCAGATAGACGCTGTAGCTCGGACAGGCTAGGACATTCTACTCGCATCGTGAACTTCAGGGAATTTTTGTCTGTGAAATCGTTTCTATTGTGTCCATTCTCTCCTGGCTCAGGAATATCATCAAAATCATCAGGATCTGCTTTGATTGGAATCAACCCGAGACGATGACAGAGAACTTCATCCTGATTTTGACTCATCCATCAATGCACAATACCTGCATTACAGATGTATTGTCATTCATGTAGACAGTGCTGATTGCCATCGTTGGAACTTCAGCAATGAGGACCCGACGAATGGCATTGGCAATAGATGCATCCACTCCCACCAATTCAAAAACCACTTGTTCATCAGACTAGAAACGAATCAAAAGCACAAATGAACCATTCCTACATGCGAAAGAATGTTAATCTTCACGTTCCCCTCCAAATTGTCTAGGTAATGCTCAACTGCATTACTTGTTTCCACCACCTATTGTAATATCGGGTTACCACTATAATACATCCTTAATTCCTGTGAATCCAACACCAGCCAGAGGTTTCATTTTGTTTATTGGAGGTTCGTTGAGGAGTTTGAGACAATTGAAAGTGGGGGAGAAAATCAAGGCTAATCCAATGCCTACATTTGGGACCGAATTGCCCACATTACTCTTATCATTATAACAAAGACGAAGTACAAGATATAACATTAATAGATTTAAACATCATCATCAGATTCAGCTGGCTTATGTTTATGATGTGACTTCTTGGTTTTGATTTCTGGTTTGGATACAGGTACTTCACCCTCACTCATATCCGAGGCAGATGCATCTGACTCAAGCATTCCCTTCTCTTCAGCATCTCCAAGTTGAGCGCAATGCATACCAAAATAGTAAATCCAGGCATTGTAGAGAATAAAGAATACAACATACGTCCAATTCGACAGGCTATCAAAGGTTCTGTAGTTGATGACCTTAAAGAATTCACAGACAGTGGTGACAATACCAACAGCAGCGGCACTGTATCCAACAGTTCTCCATGTTCCACCAATGCAGCCGTTATCGGAATCAAATACACAGGCCATATAGATTCCCACAGCGAGGATGGTATCTCGTAAGAACGTCACCCAAGTAAAGCAACTATCCAGAATAAGATAGGCCATTTGCATGCTAATGTAGGGATTAATTCTCTTTTCTGGGTTGGGCTGGAATATGGCAGATGTCTGACCTGCTGCCTAGAGGTAAACTTGTCAATACACAGTTACTGAACGCAGTCCTGAGGTGAAAGCTGATTTCATACACTCCAATACTAGACCACAAATAAGACACATTCTCATGAAGCTAGCACCTCGATGATCGGCATACATATCCTCCATTGTCTAATTGTGACACCGAAAATCAATATATACGAAGAAGGGAATGCATGTTAATAATCCGAAAATGATAACTAGAGATAAGGATCAGCTTAATCAACAACAGAGAATATTTGAAAATTGGGAACTCCACATATGGGACCTTCGGCTTTCAAAAATTGCATCCAAACAGGTATGGTTGAAATCCTATAGTGAATCACTGGTAGTGTTACTACTTGTATTTCTCGGAACGAACAGCCTCCATCATCCTGAAGACTATTTGTAACAATCTGCTGAAATACCAAAGCAATGAGGGTTCCAATAACACTATAGAATGATGAAACATCGAATTAAGATTACCCAATTTTAGCACAATCGGCTGCAAGTCTGTATACACCTGCAGGATCGCTAGGATAGATACGTCCTTTCAATGTTTCAAGCATGAATCACCTGGATGTTATTACCATGGTCCCTTACATACTATTACGTTGATTCAATAAAGAATAATGCCTTGTTGTTGAAAGGAACAAAACACAACTCAACACTCTGCCAAAACACACGAATTCCCGTGATCAGTTTAGTAATCATTGATAATTATAATACTGTTTCACTTTTCTTTGTGTTTTGAACAACGTAATCAGTAGATATGAAACGATTCTACATCAAGAAACGTATGCAACCAATGCTAGCAGATATTATAATAAACCAAACAAACAGATTGTAACATTAGAGTACAGAATCATTTTTTGGATCGAACAAAAGACATTGTTGTCTGCGTTTCCTCATAGTCTTCACGATTATTTCCAATCCCTTTGTTGTCTCGTTTGATGTGAATGCCAATAGGTTCCAGAATACCATCACCACGTTGTCCCAAAGAGCCTCCATCCCAGCCCATCTTTTTCAGAAGTGAATTGCCAATGTTATCTTCTCCAATTGGTTTACTAAGACCTTCCATCTACAATAAAGCGGAGAAGTCAATAGTACAAGGGTCGTGTGTGCAGGTTCAGTGGACTTTACAGGTTTGGATGAATGGGCCTTACCCTTTCTGGAAGTAGATCTATCGGTAAGGAATTCAAAAAAGTGCTACGTGATTGAAAAAGGCTTTGAAACACTAATAATGTACCATTGTTCTACTTTCCGTGTCTCCATATGTAAATCAAACTTCTCGCAAAGTCTATTAATCTGGGAATAAGCAAGTCCATAAGCAGATACCATATTCCTCAAGTGATTTGATTTCAATGGAATCGGTTCAAATGTGAAAGAATGAATGAATTCATTATTAAGAAGAAATTGGAAGACTCGAAACACACCCTTTTCTTTGGCTTTTGCAAACACTATGAATAAATCCAGAATGATAATGAGCACTCTTATTGGTTTTATGTTCCATCTTCCTTTGCACTGCAGGACTCATATCTGGTAGAACACTCTCTTCAGGAATGGAACTCACATTAAATAAGTCCCGATTCAGTAGAAATGATGGAACTGCCATTTCATCGCTGTTAGAACCATCATCCCCTTCATCTTCCTCCATTTCCTGTTCTAAATTCCCTGAATCCCCTTCAGTTCCAGTTTTCATACCATTTTCATTGAATTTGACGTCTTTAGAATCTTCATCCTCAGATCTTTCAGATTCACTTTCATTTGGCTCTGAGTCTTCATAGAAGTTATCAATTTCACTCATGTCAATTCGTCTGTACTTTCGTAATGAAGATTTGGAGTAACGATCACTCTATCCATCAAGAAGAATATGATCAAACACAGTCTCGTTGGAGATTGTTTCCTGTAAGTTTTCAGGAAGGAAGATGGAATCTTCATAGTCCAGACCTATGAACTGGGAGAAGTCTATCTCTGTTTTCTTATGCCTTTTTTCATTCCGTTCATGCTGTTTCTTCCTCTTCTCTCTTAGTTTCTTTCCTCGTTTTCTTTTAATCACTAACAGTTGATGGTATCCTACCCTTGCAAACGTGGATATGTACTCATTTGAATTCCCAAACAAGTATTCGAATTGGCCCCCTTTTACCACCTTTTGGAGGCAGGGTTTTCCCACCTATTTAGGTGCTTTCGGTCTAAATTGTTGTTTTGATAAGGACAATACATCCTATGTTATTCTACAACATTTTTATTCGTGAAGGCCCTTTGAATATCCTTTTGAGTCCCAAACCTGTTCAAGAGATCCCCCAAGATAGTATTGTATCTAGAAATCGTTTTATTTATCTCAGTCCCTCATTTTCTAGAAGGTATAACTGTAATCACAGTCTCGCATATTAGCGTCTATAATGAATTAACGTCGCATATCTATGTCGGAGATATTCTTGTTGCCATCAATGGAAAGTGTATTGGCGTTTTACCACCTACTTGTAGTATTCAGCAGTGGCAGAGTGCATTCATGGAATTTAGTTGTCCTCGACTAGTAAGTTTTTTCCATTATGATCCCAAAACTAAAGTGCCATTGTTTGCAGATCAAGTAGATTATTGTTTATGTCGTCATGTATAGTTTTATTTTGGTACCCCATACTGTCATACTGGACTAACTTTTGGCATCACTGAACTTGAAAAGAAACAATTACAATATTATCCTTATTGTCGTAACTTAGAGGTATTTCAAATATCACTACCAAAGAAGGCTGTATCTACTACAGGAGCATCAGTGATCAAACCGAAGCCAAGGAATATTATTAAGAATGATAATTCAATGCACGATTTCAAACGTGCAAAACTCGCAACAGGTAGAGCGATAAGTGGAGGTGAATCGGAATCAGTGTCAGATATTCCAAGACATCTATACACTCAGCAATCTTCATTAATGAGTTATTTCATGAATCCCTCAATGAATCACATTGTCTTCAATTCCGAGCAAATTGTGACTTTTGGGTTACGTGAAGCCTATGACAATATCACTCAAGTACTTTCTCATTGTTTCAGACAGAATATCTTCACATCCACTTCCCGTCTGCTTCTGATTAGACGCTTGGAAGAGTTACGAAATCAAATAGGTGTGAACAATCGCGAAGTCCATTTAGGACTCTTCCAGGTGATCAAAACAGTTGATAGTTCGATCAATCTCTATAGGAAGAATATTGACTTATATCTTAATTCTTCAGTGGCAATGGATGCTCCTCAACAGGCTGGCATGCTTCATAACATCTGTGATATCCTAGCACATCATTGCAATTCGATCACTACTCTTCTGGGTTGTTTGAAGGTGAGAATGGGTAGGAAAAGAAAGAATAATTAACTGAATAGAATCAAAACCAGTTATACCGAGTATTCCACGCATAGAGAGGAATTTACGTAACCGTCTACCTGTGCCGCCTCCTGCTTTCCACAAGCCCGAACCTAAGGAACCAACTCTTATCAAGACCCAGGCTTCAGCATCCAGTGCAACAGGATCCGATTTCGTCTGGGACACAAATTCGAATGATCTTCTCCAAAAAGTCAAAGCTGTTGATATTATTGGAGGTGAGAGTGTTGTGTTGTTTTCATTTTCAGAAGCCAGTGAAATGGACTTTGCTGAACAGTACAATCAAGATGTATTTCATTCATACACTCCTAAGAAGGTGACAATAGGGAATCGTCATCCTGATCCTGTTGTGGAAACAGCGTACTAATTAGATTACCCCCTGAATAGTAGTGCACTGGCAGCGGTGGATCCACCAAATGTCTTCTATGAACTCCATCTCCCTCAGCACATTATCACAGAGACACTACTCTCTTCTCTTCAGTTGGAGACTGTAATCTATGCGTGTCAGAGACATCAACTCTTCTCCCCTGATGGTTACACTCTCCTTCTAGTATAATATATAGGATATCGCTATGGATTCTTACTAGGTGATGGAGCTGGTGTAGGTAAAGGACGACAGCTTGCTGGAATCATAGCAGAGAATTGGATTCAGTAGGAGATGATAATCGAATTGATGTTAGAGGTCGTAAAAAGGCTATTTGGATCTCAGAGGCAGCTGATTTATACTATGATTGTCGGCGGGATCTGAAAGATATTGGATTCGGAAATATTCCTGTTGCGAATTTACGTGATTTACCATATGGCTCTGTAGTGGTCCAAAAAACGTACATGTTTTGGATTCCTAATAATGTCAAGAAACCAGCTATTCAAAGAAGGAGTGCTTTTCTTAACATATAGTGTTTTGATAAGTAAGAAATCTGGATCAGGGCGTTCAGCGAGTACAAGTCGATATCACCAGTTATTGCGTTGGTGTGGTGATAAACAGTTTGATGGTGTGATTATTCTCGATGAATGTCACAATGCGAAGACAAAAACGGTGACTCGAGGCAAAAAAAGCAAATTATCTCTCAGCAAGACTGCTCAGGCAGTGCGTGATCTCCAAACAGCTCTTCCTAATGCTCGTGTAGTATACAGTAGTGCCACTGGAGGTAGTGATGAGAAAGAAATGGGATATATGCAGAGATTAGGACTATGGGGTTCAGGCACTTCCTATTCTTCATTCAGTGATCTGGCAAGCAAACTGAATCGGGGGGGTTTATCGTTTCTTGAGATGTTGTGTTGTGATATCAAAGCGAAAGGAGCCTTTTTATCTCGTCAATTATCCTTTACTGGATGTCTTTTCTCTATTCAAGAAGCGAAAATGACAGATAGTATGGCGTCTATGTATTATCAAAGTGTCCAAGTGTGGAAAGAATTCCTTCAAGGATTCAAACAGGCGTTTCAGGTAAGGATTCTTACTCTCATTCATATCAGATGGCATCACCTTATGCTAAGTATACACAGTCAGGACACAAGTCAGATGAGGATGATTTGGATGACGCTATGGATGAAGATGAGGTGAAGAAATTGTCTAGAATTGAGTTGTAGCAAGTTCCATTAAAGATGATATGGAGTTACTATTGGGGGTGTTTCCAACGGTTTTTCAAACATATGATTATGTCTTCCAAAGTCATTGTATTCCCGCTGAATAACCCATAGATCCCTGAATGTGTAGAATTAACGAAAGCAGCTCTAAGAGAAGGGAAGTGTGTAGTGATTGGTTTACAGAGTACTGGAGATAGCAGAACCAAGCGAGAGGTCATGCGACAAGATCATTCAGCCGACTCGGAAGATGAGAGTGAAGGTAAATGAATCATTATTCTTTAAGTCAAGGGATCCACTTCGTTAATGGTTTCGTTTCTTCTCCCAAAGCAATTCTTCTCCAGCTTCTTGAGAAGGCATTCCCTACATTACTAATCCCGGATTCTCTTGTGATAAGACATAAACGTAAGGAGAATGAAATTGAGAAGATTCAAAGCGAAAATAGCAGTAACCAAGTCTTGGAGATATGATTGATAGAAATTAGTTCGTTAAGACATCGAAGCAAACAGTCCAAACAAAACCTAGCGTATGAATGATAATGGGCTTGTAATATAGTCTTGTCGCTAATTATTTATTTTCCAGTGATACTGAGAGTGATGGTACTCCAGATATGAATGTTAGCCAGTCGGGAGAAGAAGGAACGACTCTAGATGATTTGGTTACCAGTTCAGAAGAATCGAATTCATCAAAATCAACTCAAAAGAAGGAAACCTCCGATACTACTCGTATTCAGTTACTGGATGAGTTGAACAAGATCCAGACTCAATTAGAACAGATTCGATCTCGCTTACAATCCCTTGTAGAAGGTCTGAAACTTCCAGTGAATCCTTTAGATGAATTGATCGATCAACTCGGAGGAGAGAGTATGGTGGCTGAGATGACAGGTAGAACCCATCGCATCCTCCATCATCATCCAGGAATCGCTGATTCCTCCACACAGTACCTTATGGAACTCAAACAAAGTAATAGAACTCCTGAGACTGTGGATATGAATGAACTGAGAATAAATGAAGACTATTTCTATTATGAAGATCGTGGTATCAAACGAGGAAGTGATGAAGGAATAAACATGCGTGAAAAGGAATTATTCCAACAAGGAATAAAACGAGTGGCAATCATCTCTGAGGCAGCTTCAGCCGGAATCTCACTTCATAGTGATCGCTGTGTACCAAATCAAGCGAAGCGTCTTCATATCATTCTTGAATTACCATGGTCGGCAGATAAAATCATTCAGCAATGTGGGAGATCTCATCGTAGCAATCAGCGAGTGCCTCCAGACTATGTCTTTTTGCTATCAGCTATTGGAGGGGAGGTGCGTTTCATCTCTACTATCAGTAAGCGATTACGTGCCCTAGGAGCACTTACACAGGGATCTCGTAATGCAACAGGAGCTCTGGATTTCTCCCAGTTTGATTTTAATTCCAGCTACGCAAAGAAGGCAGTAACCCTGTTGTTGGATACGATTCTTGTCCAGTCTCCATATTCGAAGGTGGCTTTCTCTCCTCCAGGTGAAACTCTCTTTGAACCGGGAGTATATGAAGGAATTTTAGTTCATGAAGATACGGAGAAGACTGAATATGAAGCCTACAAGCAAGCCTCAGGAGTGAGTCGTTTGAGAATGATGCAGAAATGGTTACAAGATGTTGATTATCAATATGAGCGTAATGATGCGACAGTGAGTTTGTTCAATCGACTCTTAGGCATGGAGTTGTGGAAACAACAGATTCTTGTGAGGTATCTTGATGATGTAAGTGAGTGACTGAGGCTTTATTCACAGATCCTTCAAAAAGAGACATACAAGTTACAGCAAAGCGAAGTTTTGGACCAAGGATTGAATATAATTACGGGCAATGATATCAGAGTGATTGGTGAGCCTGAATGTATCTACACAGATCCCATGACCGAAGTCCGTAGTGTTTATTATCGAGTCTCTGTTACACGAAGTATGTCTTATGCTGATTTGATGAAGATGAATAAAAAAGGGTTATATTTATGGAATGACATTATTCATAGCAAATTTTATAAATCGAACTATCGAAATTACATCATATATGTTTATCATGATGAGACTCCTCCCAAAGACTGGAAGTCTGATACCCAACTGCATCTCGTTCGCCCTTCAACAGGAGTGGCAGCAAATGTGTGGACATGGGAAGATATTGAGGACAAGTATGTGGAAATAACAGAGAATGCTGAAAGTCTCTGGACTCAAGCAGAGCAACGCTCACAAACAGAATGTATTCATGGTCCTGATTGTCATCGGCCTCACTGTGAAATGGGTAAGGCTATTCAGACTGTACATATTGTCACGGGACAATTCGTGGTATTGTGGGGATATTTGGAGGCTTGTGTGCCAAAGGGAAAGACATTACGATTGGTTCAAGTGTCTGCTAAGAAGGGAGATGAGGAAATATTGATAACTGGAGTGCGTATTCTGGGTGGTATGAGCAAGGCATTGAAAGAGAAGTTGAAAGCTATGGAGGAAATGCAGAAGAAGGAGGTCGAGAAACAGAAATTGTTAACAGAGGAGCATAAGAAGAGACAGAAAGAAGCGTATGAGAGAGAACAAGAGAAAAAGCGTAATAGAGATAATCATCGATCACATGAATCGCAATTAGATGATTTGAATTACTCACGACTTAAATGGAGAGATATGTTTGAGTATGGTCGAGTGTTACGGCGCACTGCAGCGAGACGGCATCCCATTATACACGATCCCTTGATGCCTGGATTAATTCCATTGTATGGGAGTGAAGGTGTGAGGCTCTTAAATGATACGGCAAGAAGGATAATTCGGAGTGTAAACGTTAAGAAGCATCCTGGATTATATCCATTGACTGTGACTGAAGAGGTGTTTTCGGATGAAGAGAAGATGGATAGTTTTGTGAGAAGTGATGAATCAACCAAGGAAGACCAGGGAGAAATGGAAGGATTGGTTGATTCATTATCGGAGACATCCTTCGGGATAGACTCATCCACGAGTGATTCTCTACCATCCAAATTATCCAAGAAAGAGTCGATGTCCTCGGATTCATCCACGAATGAACCCATATCATCGGACTTATCGAATGAAGTTCTATCCTCAGACTCATCCACGCATGAAGTTCTATCCTCAGACTCATCCACGAATGAAGATCCATCCTCAGACTCATCCACGCATGAATCGGTATCCTCAGACTCAATACCAATTATTGACATCTCTGAATCCTCAACTGCAGAATCACCCTCTGATACCATAGATGATTAAGTGTAACAAACATGTTTCTCTAAACAAACAAACCACGATTTGTCGGCAGCTCGTTGGTCGTCCACAAGGTATCATCTTTCTATTTGTAACTGCATACAACGATTTTTACGTCAATTACATCATCCAACAACCCAAACAATGTGTCACTAACCATACTAGCCACTTGAAGAGATCCAAGAAGCGTATTGGGATCGATCCTACCCTGTTGATTCTGTACACTCACAATCTCCTTACGACGATTGACACAAACAAGTAAACTTGATTCTGCACACAATTCTTCTTCACGGGTTGCATCTACAAAAATCGTTTCAGCAACTTTATTGATGGTGACACCAATAGGAATAGTCATGCAGGAAAGTCGTCGGAAATGTGTTGGATCATCGTCAATATCAAAATCCTTTTCCTCTTGGTCGAAATTCTTCAAAGGAGTTGTAATGGGAAGACGGGTTGTCCGAAGAGCTACAAGAATTGAAAGGAGCGATACATCAATCACATTCCCGGAATCTTCATAGATTTCAACATCAATGAATAGCTTCCAACAAAACTGTTTAGGGACAATAATCAGCTCTTCTAGATTCATTGCACCAGGACTAAGAAGGATTCTATTGTTCATTAAGACAAGGGAGAACTCACTTAGTAATACTCTCTGCAATAACATTTCCACTCACTTCAACAGACCGACTACGATATTCAGGATTTGCTGAAGCAGTATAAGCCACATTCATTTCAATTTGGTTTTCGAGAACAAAATCATCCCCAATTGGTTGAACTTCAGCTTTTACAGATGTAATAATATCAGTTCCACCATTTGAGAAACGGACTCGAGAAGAACCATGTGACTGTTGTAATATATTAGTTTCAATTTCGAGGCCTCTAAGTATCAAACAGCAATATCGTATTGGACCTAACTTGGTTATTCTTCCTCCCATCTGTTCTTATGTCCTGCTTAAGACCGTCCACAATGTATTTCTTCTCTGCTTTTGAAATATCAAAGACCATGACAGATGAACAGTTGTGGCTGTAATCTTATGAGTGAATTTATGGGTCTTCCTTTTGAGTATATTAACAAATCACTTAATATTTACAAATCACATCAACTAAAACACCAACTTCATTAACAAATCCATGAATTCTTGCTTAATGTCTACTCCTCCAAAAGTTCGCTCATTCATCTCCTCCTGTTTCACTGGATCCAAACTATTTAGCTGTATGATTTGACTTTCACCCTTCTGTTGCGGAGCGGTACTATATTCGTTGACTTGATATGATTGACTTTCCATCACTTGCTGGTTAGCTGGAGTAGGTTTATTCCCTGATTCCGACTGCATTGGATATGCGCCCTGAGGATACGATGATGTATTAGCTTGCATTGCATAAGGATCAGTTCCATAAGTTGAAGAAGGCATTTGATAAGGGTTTGATGCAGGATAGGGAGTTTGTTGGTTATATCCTTGCTAAATATAAATATATCACCATGTATCTAACAGAATATCCATATTCATAATATTGCGATGGAGTGGAGGAATACTGTTGTAACTGTTGGACTCCATAGGGTTGTTGATATTGAGTACCGTATTGTTGATTGTATTGGGTACCATATTGTTGATACTGATCGTATTGTTGGTATTGTGTTCCATATCCGTATTCATTTTGTGCAGGATAATTAGAGGGTTTTTCTGGATACTTAGAAGGAGTGGACCGAAGAGCCGCCTCCATCTCTTCTTTACTATGAGCATTTCTGCAACTTGAACCAAATCGACATTGACCTTGTAAGAAATACTTACACATCTCACGTTTGCCTCCAGATCCAGACAACCCTGGTTGATCTACAAATGAGATTCCTTATTTGAGAGTACAAATATCAGGTCGCTTGACAGATTCCTAAGGATAACACAAAATGAAAAAACATACACTGTAACTATTATCGTAGGGACGCTTTAAACTATCATAATCTCCATCTCGCAAAGTCTGAACACGACCAAAGACGCGAGGAGATGAAGATTGTGGTTGATCCCGCTGTGACGGTGGGGGTGATCGAGTTCTATTAGATCGGCTATAATCATCGCCAGAAACATGTTCCCGATGAGAATAAGAGTGATCTTGGCGATCTCGAGAATGTGGCGGAGACCTGTTGCGAGTTGAGCTGTAGTGAGAAGAGTCTCGAGGGGGACTACGAGAAGGAGATCGATTGTGTCGTTGTCTTGAAGAGATACTCCTGGAATGAGAGTGGACATGAGAATCACCTCTTGAGGGAGAGTAATCTCGGATAACCCCATGTGGAGGAGAACGGCTTCGATCTCTTCGTCCAAACATAGGTTCTCGATTTGTTGATGTCATTTGTAATTTCCGTTTCTTTTCAACTTCTTCTAGAGCAGCAGCAGCAGCAGCTCGCTGTTTTTCGATTTCTTGTTTCCGCTGTTCTTGTGCCTTCTTTTCCTTATAATTATCAACAACCACCAAATTCTATACTCTTGCCAATTTACGATTATGCTTTTCTCTTTGGTTATCGAATTCGATACTACACTCAGGACACGCCCAATTTCCCTATACAGTAAAAATAAATGACGAATAAATCACCTTTGGAATAACTTTGAGAGGAGGAATAAGACATCCTGGATGGAAACTCAGATTACAATAATCACACAGCAACAAATTTCCTCCCTTGGAGCATAACTCACATCCTGAGTTGTGGTCATGCTTCCAAGTCTTCACAAGCTTGAGATCAGATCCAATAATTTCAGATCCCTGTCCATATTTTCGGAACGCTTCTCTCCTTTCTGGAGCTAATGTATCCAACACAGACGACATTGGGAAAATGAATGAAGATGTGTCAATTTGGTTTATTATTGGAAGTATCTAGAAAGGCTTTTGTATTATAGAAGAGCTGGGAAACTATGAAAAAGAAAAGAAGGGCCTACACGGGAATCGAACCCGTGACCTCTCGCACCCTAAGCGAGAATCATACCACTAGACCAGCAGGCCACAAAAGTCTTCCTAATTTTGACTATTTAAAGTAGACAATTACAGATTATTGATAAAAAAAGAGTGAGAATGGATATTGTAGAAACGCAGATGATACCTTATTTATAGGATTCATTAATGCAAGAACTGGAGGTTGTTCAGAATTCAGACGTGACTCATAAGTTATCGGAACGGTCTGTTGTGGAAATAATCAACAAACTGTTAAAGAAGGGATTAATTGATGTAATTAAGTTGTTACTCACTCATTGGAGTCATTTCCTAGTACACGATCCGGAATTCGAGAGTATTTGACGTGGTCAGAACTGGAAACCGAGATTCTTAGTGAGCTGGATTCTCATGATGGCCGTGTTTCGTTTCTCGAGTTGGAGGTATAGTGGTTTGATATGATTTATAAGGTTTAGGAGGCAATTAATGTTGATATCATCTACATCGAGAAGTGTGCTCAAAAGCTCCTTGATTCTGACTGTGGAGTCACCAGACTTAGCAATCAGGAATTAATTAATGAGAGATACACCGAGATGATTGTTGAGAAGTGTATGGACATTGTTCTCACGAAGGGAATTATTAAGGTTGGATTATTAGCAACAAAGTTTAACATTCCTGTATCCTATTTGAGTATTATGAAAGTGGTTGGACTTTAGTATAGCAACAAGTGTGATTCCTCTTATTTGTCAACGAAATTCGTCAGTTTGCAGTAAGAATGGAGATTTGTATACGATTGTCAAAATTCGAACTCTCTTTCATCTCTAGGGCTTTATTCGTCGTAACCAATGTCGTATCCGTGGTATTCTCCTTGCGCTCGACAGACCAGCGTTGTTATCCGAATTGAGTGAATTGTATTATTTTCCTCTCCTTTTAAATTCAGTCATTCCATTGATCCTTCTCTATTTCATGAAACTGTTTCGATGTTCATCAAGCAGGGTCAGATCAACGGTTCTATGAAAGCAGGCTCGTTTATTCCTCAGCGTTATGAGGACCAGAAGAATGATGCTGTGGTTAACTTTCTTCGAAGCAATCAGTACGTTACAAAGAAGCTCTTGAAAGATAATCGAGTGGAGATATTCGTACTCTCTCATGTAGATTACTTCTCCTGTTGAGTACTTCTCTAAGCACGGTTATTCCAAAAAACTAACGGAGCTTGATTCATTATGGATAAGCGAGGATTTAATGGAAGATCTGGTGACAACCACTACCGAGCTGTGTAATGAAGAAGGATTCGTGGAGATTTCTTCGGTCTTCCCTCCATCCTTTACATCTGCCGATCAACATTTGGTTCTTAAGCAAATTGATGTGAATAAATGGTTATAACTTGATTAATAGAAGATTGTGTTCCAATGTGATGAAACAGTCGCTTCTATTTATACAGTCTTGGATGAATTTGTGGTTCTCTCCTCACTGTTAAGCGAGATAGTGAATCATTTCTTGAAGGATGTGGATACACGAGTCCAGCAAGTTATCTCGTTGAAGCGTGAAGTAGGAGATGTGAGGAGATTGAAGAGTAGATCAAGGAGTGTGTTCCTGCTGAGAATGAAATTCAATCCTTCATTGAGGACTCTCATGTATGGAAGGAAAATAAAAGTGAGTGTGTAGAGAGATCTGATTGATGAATGTATTCAGATTATGGTAACTACTATTCACAATGTCCTTAGTAATCGGTATGAAACTTGCTATATGAAACAAAAACAAGCAATTCTGAAGGGAGAGAGTATAAATCGAAAACGAGATCAGAAGGAAGCATCTGTCTCTTTAGTGGAGTTCTATCATCATGTTACTATTCTCATCTATTCTTAGTAATAGTACGAGTCTATCATGAAATTACTCGACACTACGCAGTCTCCTTCTCTCCAGAATGTCCTTCTGACTCTAGAGAAGGAAATGAAGCAAGAAGGAGTATGTCTTATAATTCACTTCCTTCAGGTGCTGGTCTGACTGTGGACTCATAATGATGAATAGAATGATTGTCCGGTAACTCCTCTGCCTATCTTAGCAACGAAGCCAGTCTCAATGCTGCGTGATGAGGTGAAACAGCTAAGTGAGGATACAAAGGAATATATCACTGAACTCTTAGCCTGTATGAATGGACCCAAAAAGGAAAAGGGGAAGAAAAACAAGGGAAAAGGGAAGAAGGGAAAAGAGGAAGAAATTGTGGAAGAAAAAGCAGTTAACTTTTTGGATTGTTTTGTGAAAGTGACAGATTTCGGAGGTCCTTTGTTTAAGTCATATGATCGTGTGTAAAAAGTGAACTGATTGAGTTGTAGGCAAGCAGTCTCGTCAATTACTTCATACAGGCAAGATTGAAATGCAAGAAGAATTAAGCATGTTGATTCTGCAATCTGTTAACGAGTCATCTCTTCTACTACTTGCTCGACTGATGATGAATCTTAAGTTCAATATTATTCCTTACGTGCCATCAATAGATGTAGGACTGTAGATTTAATGTGAATTTTAGATGGCAAAGGCGATTATTACGGATTATTCCGATACGATTCCTGAAGATTCTAGGGGAGAGTATTTGAAGTTGGTTCCGTTGGTCTTGGGGGATGACAAGGATGTGATGCAACAAGCGGTGATGGACATGATAAAACTTGTGGTTAAGAAGTTATCTGTTTCTTTGCAAACAATGATAATGAAAAGAGTGTGAATTGATGAAAGGAAGAAACTCATAATGAAAAATAGGATAAGATAGTAGTATTGGATGATGAAAAGAATATAAGATCGTTGCCGAAACAAACACATAACGTATAAATCTTTCGCCTTTTACTAAAGATTTCCGTGTGTATGTTTCATTAAAGGCACATTTCGTTGTTTCTTTGCCTGATATGATCAGGATTACTTAATAGAAGTGTTTTGGGTGTTTGGTATTTTCTTTCTTGTTTCTTGAGCAGGAAGTATGTAGTTCTTTCCAGAGCCAAAATCATATTAAACCGTGATTCTTAGTTTCTCCTTTTGTGGTTTCATATTTTTCCTTGTAATTGATCAGGAGAGAGTGTAAGTGGAGTGAGAATATATTGTTTCGGGGATTAGTCAAATTCGGAAACCTCAAGCTACAATCGTGGCTAATGATGACCATTCTGAGGGAATGAGAAACATTTTGATTGCTTTTATTCTCGAATGCATCTAATATATGTTTAGGAGATAGGTACTAATAAGTGTAGTTAGATTGTTTGTTTTATTATACGTTTTCACCTTCTCTAATATAAATAATATAATGTTCTCTGAAAGAATGGGTAAGTCTATCCAACGGAATTCTAGTAGGTGGATAGACTACTTCGACCAATGCCCACACTTCTTATCTGAAAGTCATGGATAAACTCCAAATAGATGAATATCTCATGCCAGACGCGATGGAGGGTGGAAATGCCAAGAGAATGTGTGATTATTAACTCGTATTGAGTGTTTACTATTTGTTTGTACACATCTATCATTTAGTATGTTCAACTTACTTTTTGTGGTGAATTATATTTTCAAAGAGTATTATTGGTACTGATACATATCTATCGACAGATGAAGCCGAAAAAAGTAAACTCAAAAAAGTAAACTACAAAATGTGAGCCACTCAATGAGTCAGGAAGTAGCAGCAATAAGGGCACTTTAAACAAAAAAGAAGAGGATGTAAAACTTCAGAATAATAAAGAACAGACAAGAAAGAAAATACCAAACACCCAAAACACTTCTATTAAGTAATCCTGATCATATCAGGCAAAGAAACAACGAAATGTGCCTTTAATGAAACATACACACGGAAATCTTTAGTAAAAGGCGAAAGATTTATACGTTATGTGTTTGTTTCGGCAACGATCTTATATTCTTTTCATCATCCAATACTACTATCTTATCCTATTTTTCATTATGAGTTTCTTCCTTTCATCAATTCACACTCTTTTCATTATCATTGTTTGCAAAGAAACAGATAAAATAAAAGAGTTACTTATTCATACCGTTGCTGAGATTAAATTCTCTATCACAATCAAATCACTAACAATCCCATACGTTGAGTATCACGAAATGGTTCTTGCGGTGTCGACTCAAAAGATTCGTTCATCTTCCCTCTACACTCAAATATCCAATAAACTACCACTTCTTTGACTTTGGATTACAGCACAGATAAACCATTAATATAATACATATCACGCAAAATACAACAGAAAGAATAATAGCTGGATGGAGAGGATCGTTACGATTCCTATCCGAAGCTGCTTCAACAAGTCCAGATACAGTTTCATCAACTACGTTAAATTCCATTAGATACCCTACTTCCACATGCTGTGTGATTTACCATTGAAAATAAGACTGTATCATATTCAAATGTTGTTACATAGCCTCGTAATGCCGATAATCCAATTTGAACAGTATTCTAGAAATCAAGCCAACTTCACAAGTCCACTTCAAACTGATTCGGAACGATCTGTAAGAAGTAATAATCGGCTCCACTGATATTCTCTGTCATGAAATATAGCTCGGGAGGGATACGGAGAATTGCTCCAGGAATGTGAATGTCAAAAGTCGGAAATCCTGTAACATTCGCAATTCCTTTGTTCTCGAAGATAAATCCATCAGAAACACCTTCAAATCTATCCGTTCACCTTTTCCTACCTGGCAGGTATGAATACTTCTTCTCCATTTCCTTCCTATACAAATCATAGAGGTCTTGAGGTAATCGGATCTCCTTGATTGCAGTCTCTAAAAGAGCTACACGTGATATGCCCAACTACGCATCAAGATTCATTATTCTCTCCTACAGCTGTCATCCCAGTGAATGACTCATGATTTAAAAGCAAATCTTGAACATCGAAAGAGTAACCCACTTCGTTGATTCTTTGTTTAGAAGTTACTGGATTATCCAGTCGCATCGATGGATCATAATCACCAAACAACAAATATCCTTCTTTCCTTCCAAAACATATTGATATTTTCATATCTTTCTCCGTATCTGTACATCATCCACCTCAATCAATTCAACAGGTCTGATTAATAGACCTCATAATATCATGGTAAATGGGAGGAACACAAGTTGGATTACAACTCTTCTCACCAATACCCAGAATTCCCACATTATCTCCTGGAAGCTTTGTAAATTCAGAATCTCTACCCATAAGAATCATAGTCAAATACTACAAAACATCAACAATATGGGTTTCAACAGTCGCATTCCCAACAGTCACAACATCGCGAATAATACCTCCAGAAGCTCTACCTCCTTAAGATCTGATTTAAGACTATACGGATATTTCGTATTGAATTGGATAGTACTATCCCATAAACAAAGATTCTTATCATGATTATCACAACAACGACCATCTGTTGTGTGATGATATGGACAGTAATCAGTCGGAGCTACAATTGACTCCTGCCAAAAGACGTACTAATCTGACAAAAGTCATCACTGCAGGCAATTGGAGCATAACTAGATGATTTACTACTGTCATATCTAACATCCTCTTTGCAGGATGTACAGTCTTTGTCGGGAATCATCGTTGCAGAAGAAGAAACGTCCTATTAACATGAGTTCAACTTATTCTAATATACAACAAGGAGCTGGAACACATTCCCATCGTCAGACTGTTTTTCCTTTCCTACACCTACAGAAACAGATAAGTATCCATTTCCGATATCTCCTGTTAAGGGATATACGATGGACGATCCAGTTAGCGCAAGAATCTTCCATATTACAACTATCCATGTCCTTACCAATAAAACGAATAACTGGCCAAAATACATCTTAAAGAATAAAGGAAGATCTGACATTCTGTTTTTTACTCTCATTTCTATTACAAGGATTGATCACGATGAGTAGAAGGACCTCATTGGCAACACCTGATGAACTCAGGAGTGCCTTGGAACTTCGTTCTGCTGATCAAACGACTCCGAAGATACCACTGAATAATCCAAATAGTATTTTTCATTTGAAGGATATTTTCCATGTAGCTCATCCATCATCCTTGGTATGTGATTCAAGTGACTCCGAAGATGTATTGTTTTTATTGCCTATTTATATCTAGTCGATTCTTGGGGATAGAAAACGTTCATCTAGTCCTGAATGGTCTTGTTATCGTACGACGAAGTCACCGCCATCCAACAGTGTTACATTTGATAATTACATTTTAATTTTCAATAATGTGCATTCTGTTGAGTCTCTGTGATGTAGGTTACAATTGGTGTCGGATCTGTTTCCATCGAGCAGGAGTATATGTATTGGAATGAAAATAGTAGGAGTTTGGTCGTTTTTAGATCTTGATGTTGTAGATGTAGTTTTGCGATGGGAACTTAGTCGGGTGAAAGATACACAATTTTTCTTGCAGCAATTTGAGGTACCATATTGTACAATTGAATTCTGGTCTGATCGTGCCTCTTCCTCAAGACTTGAGTCAAGTGATACGTTCATTTTATCTCAGGAATGCGAGGATGAAGTTGATGCTTCTCTCTCGCGAACTAATCTCTCTCGATTGCGACAAACCCTTCAAAGTGTTTACAATCAAACAGTCCAGAATCCAGAACTCGTTACATTTTCATTTTCATTCTTATTCCTAGTATCTACAGCATCTTCTCAAAACTTATGTTATTAAGACATCCAACACATCTTTTCCTCCTTCTGCATATGTTCAACATCTTAAAGATCTGATAGCTTCGGTTAGCTCTTATCCACTTGGGAATCCTCATCCTGCTATCACAACCTCTCGATGTGGATCTCCTGAGCGACGTGAACAGCAGAGAATTCTCTTGCCTTACAAACAAGCACTGATGGTATGGATACGTACTTCATTACATTCAGACCACACTCACTATTCAAGAAGAACTGAAAAATACTCGTTTTTCGGAACTTGGGGTTCAGGTCAGTCGGTCTACAAATCCAGATCGAATGGGGCTCTGGGAGTACACTGATGTAGTGAATCGTATGATATTACGACTTTTCTTGAATAGATTCCCTTTTAACAAATGATATGTATGTTGAAAGGTGGAAACAATGGAAACAGAGAAGTCGATCCGAATTACCCTTTGAAGTGGAATTGGAAAGTCAGCTATATGATAAGTATGGAAGTGATATTTCAACTCAGCCACGTCCTCAGTTAGCGGAAACTACTTCACTTCCAGCTCCTCGTCGCTTGTCTAATCCCATTCCCTCACCTCCTCGATTACGAACAAAAACAGGAAATGAAACGCCTGCTCAATCAGTTCAGTCTCGATTAGTAAGTCCGAATGCAGTATCACAACAGCCTTCAGTAGGAGCAGAGGCCATTCTCAAATTGTTCGATGTGTATGGAAGTGAGATGAATCGAAGGAAGGAACAGTTGTATTTGATTTAGCTGTTAGTTGAACTGTAGATATTCGGAAATGGAAGAAGTGACAAAACATTATCTTGAGGATGTTGAACGCATTACAAGTCACTTTATTTCTGTGCTAGAAAGTCAGGGTATAACTTCTTCTGACTTGTATACTGTAATTAATTCTCTTAAATAAACTGTCTTGTTACAAACAAGTCATTCACTAACAAGAGTAGAAGAACGGTTTACCATTCCATCTTTTGCTAATAGAAAGGTGTGCTCTTTGGATTCGGATTGTTCTTCAGACAGATAGACTCCCTCATTCTCCCTCCAAGACCAAGTACAGGACTTGTATGCTATCCGACTCTTTAAGGATCGCTTTCTCAATAGCGCATGTGCAAGAATACCTATAATCACACGAATACTTAGATAATACCCAGACAACAAATAATCAAATTAATGGCAACTGAATATAGATGTTTCGTTAAAATAAGAATTAATAGAACAGCTATGGATTAGCCCAAAGAGGGGGAGGAATACCTGCGACATAGACAGCAACATAAAAGAAATCGGGTTCATCCATTCGGTCCTGTTTTCGAATCCTTCGAAGTGCAATAAGAACTCTAGATGTTACTATCATACTTCACTCAAACAGAGCAAGACCTAATATGAATAAATACACTAGAGATACAATAGGATTTATAAAACTAGAAGTGAGAAAAGAAAGACGAACAGACATATGAAGAATAACAACGGAGGCAATAAAGAGTAGATAGTTAATCATAAAATAGTACAGGTTGGTCATTATTCTTATTTCCATATGATATCGACTTGAGGGAGGAATCGTGAAATCTGTGAAAAACTCCTTCCATGGTCGCTAATAATTAGAATAGAGCTCATTTCAAACAGCCTTTCCTGAATTGAAAGACAACAGTAATTCAAATGCATTGTTAACCACTACATCTAATTGGATTCGAAATCATACCTTCACGTAATGCTTGTCGCCAATTCATGTGAAAGGACTACCAGTGAGGGGATTAATGACACTAGATAACCACTCTCTAAACAAACAACAAAACCCATGATACAACTGCAAAAGTACTTCAGTACTCGCAGACCCACTTAAGCTCTCACATCCCACACACGAATCACATGATCAGTGTATCCAGTGAAC
>JANPWN010000291.1:0-28925 GCA_027406425.1 Blastocystis sp. subtype 8
CTCTGAGTTGATAGTGAACGAATGAAGATAGATGAAACCGAACTAACTAGCTAATAAAATAAAATAATGCCTTCTGAATAAGCTGGAACATAATAATGCTAAACACTTTGATTCCTCTTCTGTTTCCTTTCGATCTCATCTACATCACAAGCATAACATTCTATAAGAGTTCTGGCTGATTTGATATGGATAATGACTTGAAGTATTGATAATCAAAGTGAATTGAATGACTGTACATTTGAACTTTTTGGCGACTCACACTATTGCTGTATTCCATTCTAGATAATGGTAAGTATCTGATTGAATTGATTAGGTGATTTGTTGTCGATAACAGTTGGTCGTAAATCACTGTTATGTTTGAAGAGTGTGTTCGATAAATAACGTATTGTTTAGACGAAAGGTACTTCCTCATTCGGTAAGAGACACACGAAGACCCATACAATTTGCAGAAGATGCAATCGTCGTGCCTTCCACATTCAGAAGGGTCGTTGCGGTTCTTGTGGCTATCCTGATGCTAAGATGAGACATTGTAGGTTGTTGAATTTGAAGGTGTTTGACTGGTGTTGTGACGTTTCGTAGACAATTGGGCTTTGAAGAGTTCTCGTCGTCGTGGTCAGGGAACTGGTCGCATGAGATACCTGAAGACGATGACTCGTCGCTTCAAGAATGGTTTCCAGGAGGGAAGTGAGGCTCCCTCTAAGCAGAATTAAACCCTGGATTTGGGATTATTCGAATTCCGAGGTTAGAATTTGTTTTTTGAATTACCGTTATTCATTATTGCTCACTCATTTGATACTGTATCGTAGATCTAAGTTGCACCTACAGTTTAAGAGGTTTTAATTGACTAGAAACTGCATCGGAGACTTATAAATAGTATAATTGATCTAACCAGTAAAATAATCTAAATTGGATAACAGAAGAGCCCAGTGGAAATAAAGGACGTCAAAGTAGTTATATCAACCTATCATATGCTTGTCAGTGACAACCGATATTATAATCGAATAAAGAGCTCTCCCTCCTTCACACCCAGACACTTATAATGTGATACCTTCATTAATTACCATCCAATAAAGAATTGAGGTTCAAAATCCCCATTTCTTCTAGGTGATATATATAGAAAATACTGCATCATATTTTTGTATTAAAATGTATATCCGTAATGATCTATTACCAATAGAGAATTTGTGCATCCAATAGGAATGGGGATTAAACGAAGATAGTTTCTTCGTCTGAAGGAAGTCTATCAAACACTAATAATATATCTGCTTGTGAATGGAGCATTTTGTCAACCAGATCAATGCAGCTGAACCAGTTTCTGTAGGTGAACTCCGATCATTACAAGGACAGGCACTGGAAGATGCTCTAGGAGTATAACCAGTCGATTATTTTCATTATAGACGATCGAAAGAGTGCAATTTGCATGCTATATCGACGAAACCAGCGATCACTTGAAACTGTTCAAAGCACTCAAACATTTGGAAGTCTTCCACTTGCCTCAGAAGGAATTAGCTGCTGTTCTATTGCATTTAAGAGAAATCACACTCTACTGGAGGAATCATGGATCGCCTGATTGGGGAATTGAAGGGCTAATCATTCGAGGTAGTGTTTTTGATTGTCTGTTATGTAGAATGTCAAAGTTCAATGGATATATCCAACACCTTATGTACTCTCTTCGCCGATAGTATCCTCAAGAATATCACTACATTTCACTGGATTACAAGACACAAGGACAAGACATCTGAGTTGGGAGATAAAAACTGGATACGATTGTGCGATGCCATTCGGACTGTACCTTGTCCTCACCTGGTCAGTTTATGCATTCCTAATAACAACATTGGAGAGAAGGGTTGCAAGGAATTTGTGCGATTATGTTTTGACAATAAATGTTCTGGGATCAAAGAGCTCGATCTCTCAGGAAATCGAATCGGAAACAATGGAGTGGTTGATCTCTTCAGAGCTCTTCAGATTGTGAACCTATCACCCCAAATGGAGTATCTCAATATCGAAAATAATGGAATTGGATCTCGAGGGATTCGACTTACTTATAACTACCTCAAACTCTGTGATTTCCACAATCTAGTTACACTTCGAATTGGACGTATGAGTGAAGAGTTAATGTCACATAGACAATGCAATAGGAAAGAAATCGCTTGAGATGTTCTATGATGTTCTTACCTATCATACACTACCCAAACTACGCTGTCTAGATATGTCAGGTGAATCACAAAATGATCAATGAGAGGTAGATATCAAGATGGGAGATGAAGGAATGACGGGTCTTGTTGCTCTTCTTCGAAGTAGTATCGCACCTGTTTTAGAGGAATTGGTCTTCCGTGGTTGCGGTCTAGGAGAGAAAGAGTTAAATCATCTTAGTTATGCAATTCAGGATGGATTCTGTCCCACTCTCCGGATACTGGATCTCTCTGATAACTCCATGAAAAGCAAGGGAATCATCGCTATTCGACGAATGCTCTGCAAAAACCATCTTCCTTGTCTGGAAGTACTTGACCTCAGTGATAATCGACTTGGAGATGATGGAATCACAGAGCTAGGAAATGCCTCCGATATAAAGTGCCTTAGTCAGGTCAAGACACTGTATCTTTGTCGAAACCAGATTAGTGACGAAGGAGCCAGTTGTATCTATTTATACGTTCGAAACAAGCTTTGGAGCAATCTGGAGCAGCTCTTCCTTGATGGTAGGAATAACCATATGATGAGAACTAGACAATAACTTTTCCAAAATATCTCTTGTTCATTTGAGATCCCTTGTTGAGATGAATAACCACTTGTATTGCATCTATCTCAACGAAATGTCCAAGAAGCGAGATACCCTTGTACACAGTGAGCAACCGATGAATCGACTTCCAAGCAAAGCATATTCCGGTGACGCGGTTGATAGAAGTAGGAATAACAGTCCCTTGTGAACAAAGATGACATCACAGACGAGGAATGCCTGCGAGAGATATTTGGTACTTCTACAGAAATGATCATTCCTCCTTGCTCGCTGAAAAGAACTTCTGATGAGAAGGATAGTTCATGGTCACCAGTAAACGTTAAAATGACCCCAATGTCGGATTCCATTGGCTTAGGTGTTGATAATGAAGTGTACTCTAGTCCCATTGCTTGATTGACTGTATTCCAGGTGTTTATTACTCCTCATTCAAATTTCAGACCAATAACTAGTTATCCATAAAATACAGCAGAGAATACTAAAACACTTTTGATTTCCATCATCTTTAGTATGGAATCCTGTACATTACCATATATTCCACGATATCAGCGTAACGAATGGAAGATGAAATAATACGAAGGGACACGGTCTTTTGAAGAGGATCTTATCCCCGAAGTATATGACGAATTTAAATTAAAAAGTCGGAAGAAGATTGCTGCATTCTTAGAAAAGGAAAGTTATGTTATGATGAACGAATTCCCTTCTTATAAGGAATGTGGACTTGTAATGACTATTTCCGGATTTTACATATAGAAGATACTCCCATATCGAGTCTTAATTGATGAGAACATTTCAGTAAGAGTGATCAAGTATATATTCGAACATCCAAATGTTGCAGGGAAAGATATCCTTGTGTATTGAACTATTTTGTGCCCTTCATAGTTTACAGATCTATGATCACTTATGGGAGACGATAAAACTCACTCTAATATATGTATATCGAACAGAAGATCAAGGGTATATCTACTCCGAATTAGGAAAAGTCCTTGAGTTCTACTGCAAATACTATTCCCGTTTTCCAGATTCCATATATGGGATACTGGAAATTCATGAGCCAATTATTGAGTACTCTTGAAGTTCCATATCGAAAGGTAGATCTTTCACCGAAGATGGCATTGTAAAGTATCGAGCAACAAAGAAAGACCTAAGTGATGAACTGATCTATGACTGTGCTAAATTGGATGAATTGTTTTTTGTCTCTCAGCATCTCGATCTCTTCAATCTCGACTTTTGCACCGCATCACTTTTACTCTCTTCTCATAAATAGAACCTCATTGAATCATCTCAGGAAACTGCTTGTCGTCGACTGTCCATTTTCATTGCAAATGATGGTGAGTTATGGAGCTTTCTTCCTCGAACCTATAAACTCTTCGAATCGTATTTTTCCTGTGCACAATTTCATCGTAGAAAGGGAACGATCTTTGAATTAGAGTATCGTCTGCTTCTGATTCGAGCGTATCTGAAACAGTATTCCTTAGGATTCATTAATCAATAGCTATTCTCATCCCACTGAATGGGTCTCATTTACAAATCCATATACAGGAATAGAAATTACATTTCCTCCGTGCTTAATTACAACAGAAACCTGTAATCCTGAATTTGGGAAAGGAGGTGTGATTGACTCACGGTTTGTGTCTCCTCTGGCTCCTAAGGAGATTTGCTTTGAAGCAATGGTTATTGATGCGATGTGTTTCTTCGAGGATAAGTGCGCAACAGATCAAGAAATCTTAACATCAATGAGGCTTAATCCATTCTGTTTGATTGATGATGAACAAGTGATGTTGGGGGTAAGCACCAAAGGAGAGTTTACAACTAGACGATTCGAAATGTTTTATGGTACTTGACATCAGTTAGCCAGAATTTTTCCTTTTCCATCTCCTACATTCCCTCCATACTCAAGTTCAAATTAACTCTTAAAGAGCATAGTTGATGTGTTTGTCACAAACAGTGTATAAATCCAAATCCCCATCATTCCATCCATTTCCATCCATTTCCTCTTCATCAGACATCAACAATACTGAACTGGGTTTTACATGAACCGTTGAAGGAGTCAAAGACTTATTCAGCATGGCTTGGGAACGATTCCCTACATCCACTCTACAATTAATCTCTCTCTTCTCACATACTTGACATCCAAACCAACCTCACTGAATATATCACTTGATTCAACCTTCGGTTCTGGAACAGTCTGTTTCTTAGGCAATGAGCGTCTCTGCAATTCATTCTTTCTTCTCAATTCTACCTCAACACTTTTCTTCAGCTTCATCCCAGTTCCAATCTTCGATGTCTTGATAACTGGATGAGTTTCTATTACTGGTACTTCACCCGAATCTCTAGAAGGCATATTCCCCAAGGAGTAATCCGTCATTGGACTCTTATCATTCATACTATTTCCAATCCTCGCCACATTGCACATCGAGCATCGATCTCCAGAACCTCGATTAAGATACTGACACACAGCACATCTCCAGGTCTCTTCTTGAATTCCATTCCTCAATTGAACACTAATAGGATGGTGATTTTCCCGCGATATATCCTGCTTTTGTGCTAATAACAGTTGTTTTTCTGGATCATCAAATGTTCCGATTCGTCTATATGAGATTAATCCATTCATCCCTACAAACCCATCTTTCGACGCTCATTATTGATACGCATGATCTGAAGAATTGCAAACAGAACACAACTCAACACTCCCAACACAACCACAATGGTAATCAAAGTGGATAAAACACTCCGCTTTGTTGTAATCTCCTTCGTTCCCGTATCAGCAAGGACAGTAACCAAAGAATTAACATTCTCTCCCTTCTTGGCCAGAACTTGACAATTTAGATAAAAGCGATGATGGGATGGTAAATCTTTGAAGACAAGTTGATCTGTTTTGTGTGTAGAAACAATCTGACTTGAAACTTGCTGGCCCTCCTCATTTCTCAACACACACACAGCATCTCGACCCATATTTGATCTCAGTCGGAAGGAAATTCGATCAGTTATAGCGGAGAGTGATTCAATCACAAAGAAGGCTATTCATTGAAATCATAGAATACTTGTACGTTCAGTGGTTCGTGTCGAAATCATTACTTCTTCTAGTGACTGTTTCATAGGAATTCCTTCTTTGGATTCAGCATAGCACCAAATCTGATATTTCGTATCCGGTGTGAGATCCTTAAAATACATGGATGCTCTACGACGAACTATGCGTTGTGATCCTGTTCGAACTAGTTCAATCGACACAGTTGATGAGGTCTCTTTAACGACTTTACACCACACTCGCGCTTCCATTGAAGATTTCACATACACCTCAAGTGAGAGTGGAGTCTGCTCAATGACTCGTATTTTGATATCAGGTGATGGTGGTGGAGCAACTTCTATAGATATCTCACGAGGACCATAGAATATATTTGGGGGTGTGTAACCGATACAAGAAATAGCCTCCACTGAATGAATATCGGCCGTTACTAAATACAGTGTATCATGCCCATCTGTATTCTGGAGTTGTTGACCTAATAATGGAACTCGATACACAAGTTTCTCTGTAGATGGAAGATTCTCTCCTTGGAGAATAAGGGAACACAGAAGCTTCATTGATGTAAGCGAACCAAATGAGGGCTTGATAGCAATTCGATTCTTAATTACATCCATATGAATCTCCAATGATTCAAAGATTGGTGCCTCTGTGACCTGTGTCTCCTGATTTTCTTCTTCCTCCTCATTTTTCAATGATTCAACCAGAGTCATATCTCGAGATGTTTTCTCGGGATATGTATCGGGTTTGGACTTTGATTCTTCATCTGATTCACTGTTTGAAGTCTCCTGATTCTTGTCCTCTTCCTCACTTGGATTCTCCACTTTGTCGGACATATCTGGTACATTTTTTGCTTCACTGTCCTCTTCTTGCTCATCCTTATCTGTATTCGTAGAGTCTTCCTTTACAATTCTGGTCACTTCTATTGTCTTATCCTCTTCATCCTTCTCCTTCACATCCTCATCTAATTTATTTTCATTCTTTGTATTCTCTTCTACTTCATCCACGGATGTGTTATCCTCCTCTCTCGCCTCTTCGCTCTCTCTTTCTTCCTTCATTCTCTTTTCCTTCTCCTTCTCCTCACCTTTATCTTCTTGAATTCTCTTACTCACTCCCTGCTTCTTAGGACTGTTAGTAATGACAATTTCATTAATCTCTTCCACTTCTTCTTTCTCTTCACTCTCCTCATGTGATTCCTCATTCACATCCTCAACAGGTTCTTTTACATTCTTTTCTTCTGAAGAATCTGTTTTGCTATTCTTTCGAGATGAAGACTTCTTAGCAATGCTCTTTTTACCCATCGCCTGCTCTTCCTTCGAGCTGTTCTCTCGGGAACTCTCTGTAGATGCAAACAAGTTATCTAAAATGATAATATGTAATAAGAAGTACCATCAACCCGCAGTTTTGACTTCCTTTTCTCTTTCTCCGATTTCTTTTTAGCATTATTATATGTGCTATCGCTAAGACTCAAAGACTCATCTTCAGAGCTGTGTCTATGCTTCTTTTTTGCTTTCAGCTGCCGTATAGAATATGATACATCTTTCATCTGTTCTAACCTCATAGAATCATTATTAGACGATTCTAGATATAACATAACCAAATGAGAATCCGCTACCACTCTTGGAAATAGCAATAATTGTGGAAAGTTTCCCATTATCAGTGTGAACTGTTGGCATTGATACACATACTGCTAAGAGTTGGAACAATAGGACTACATTCTTATCACATCTTTTACCCTACAGCAGAGAAGCTTGAAATGCAAACCTAGCTTCATCTTTGTGTATCAAACACTATATCAAGTGAATTGAATGTAGAGTAGTACTCAATTCTTGATAATCAATACAACACATGACTATACAACAAACAATCGAATCAAAGACGAAGAGAAAAAAGATAGATTCCGTTATTTTCACAGCCAATAACCACATTTCCATTATTAAGCTCGCCAAAATACTCTTCATAGGTTCGGCTTTCTCCAGGTGATTTCTCCACTGGAAGCCAATCAATTGTATTAATCTTTGCTCCAAGATGAAGTGGAGGAATGGCTTCCTGTTGAATCCTTAGTATATTCTCATCTACACAGATTCGTCTGAACTACACTAAATTTGCTTTTTCGAACCTACATAAACATCCCCTTTCTCTGTCCCAAAAGCAAGAATCGATTCATCCTTCGGAGATACAGACACTGCAGTAATCGCATCAGCACATTTGAATTCATCCAAGATCTACAATTCAATCGCATTTATTCCACTACTCGAATATTTCCTTCCTCTGTAACTCCATAAACATGTCCTGAACAGTCCCGTGATCCTGTCACAAACACTGCCATTTCCTGGCACACTCCTTCCACCTTCAATACACGAGAGTGTGTAAATACAGGAGAACAAGACCAGATAACACGAGAATGCGCTTTTGGGAGAGTAGCAAACAGCTCGAATGACCGATCCGAACACAACCTCCAAAAGAAGAGAACTCGATCCTTCCCCACTGAGAGCATGATTCTTGTGGTCCCCAACCATGTCATACAGGTAGATGTCACTGTGCTACGATGACCTGAGAGATACTGGATAAATTGTAATCGCCCTTCATCTCCACTTTGAGCATTATCCCATACTGATAAAACACTCTCCTCAATAGATCCTCCCTATCATTCAATACTCTCTTCTATCCTACTATGGTTGAAGTAACAATGAGATCTGTTTCATCATCATAGATAATCATATGGAAATCTTGATTCGTATATCGATTGAAGAGGAAACAAGATTCATTGAACAGTAATCCCTTACACAATCGACTCTCATTTAATGTATTACCATTCTGATTATTTACACTCTGTAACACATCCATTGATACCAAATCCTCCAAATTCCCTTCACTTGTCATCAAAATCATAGCATCTCCTTCTTCATTCTCTCCTTCATTCTCTCGATGGTCTTCACAAATAGAAGCAATTCCCTTCTCCGCATCAATATCGATTTGATACTTTGATGCAGTGCTACGCGCTTGGTCAATTGGAATGCCTTTCAAACTTAAACCCAATTCTGGTGCCAAAGCGGACCAATAATACGTATCAGGCAAATCTGTTAATTATTATGTCACTCCAAAAATACCATCAATTTTGATAGGTTTTGTCGCATGATCTGAAGTAACAACAAGGGAGTTAAAGAGAAGGAGATTTAAATAGGTAGGAGAGAATACTCGACACTTCTTTTCCTCATTGATTGTTACTAATCGGCCGAGTTCCCTATCTCCCAGTCCAACGCTAGGATCAAGTGATGTGTGATCCTGAATCCTCACTACATCATTCACTGGATATCCATGGACCACTGGACGTGATACCTCTTCCCAACGAGAAGGAGTCGAGACTTCACAGCCCCATATGCGGACCGTTCGGTCACGCGAAGCAGAGAGTAGTAAATGACCATAACGTGAGAAGTGTACCCGACACGATGCGAAGTGACCTGAGAAGAAAGGAGTGAGAGACAAAGATTGGACATGACATAACGATTCCTCTGTGAGTGATATGGTGGGTTCCGACCATTGAAACATAGCTCCTTGGTAACCATATGCCATCAATGAGCGATGATCCTTATATAAGTTCCAGAAACCTCCATAGAAGCCCTGAGAACCGATAAGATGAGGCTGAAGAGTAAGAATGGAGGTAAATAAACCGGTTCCAGTAATCACATTCTCCGGTGCGAAGATTCGAATCGCTCCGTCCATTGAAGCTGTCAAGAGAAGAAATGGTTGGAAGAAGTCTATAAATGAGGAGTTTCATTGATAATAACGATCATGAAGGAAAACTATTGGATGCGGTTCCACTGAACTCAGAAGCATTCGACTAGCCTCAATGACAGATTCCAAAGTAACTCGACAAGCTCTGTTACGAAGCATGAATGAGTGAATGTTGTCCACTATGTCAACTCCGTATTCGATTTTGTGAATGCGACTTCGGCCATCTTCACATGCTGTGATGACATGCCACAACGTGATTTGATTGTCTTGGAAAAAGTAATGTAATCGAATTGATGTGATCCAATTCTCAAAACACTAAGAATTAGTGGAAATGAAGGAATTGACTGTTAATGATCCGACGGCATTAAGAGAATGATCGGAGACACTAAGATTATATAAATACAATCGGTTGTCAGTTCCAGCAAGGAAAACAAGTACATCTTGTTCCGATTGGGAGGGCTGAAGGGGCAAACAACACATGGATGTGTAGTAAATGTCTTCATTTGGTGATAACATGTGAATAATCTCGTTCCATTCACCTCCATAGTGAGATCGATAATAACAATATAAGGCACGTTTCTCAGTACTGATTAATAGGACTGATTCTTGGTCACTCAGGGGACCACAGTAGACGCACTCTAATCGTCAAAAGCACAAAACGCATCTACCGATCAATTCTCCTATATTCCACTCTTGTGATAATGCCCAATTACTGCTCTACTCATTATTCACGTTTCCTTCTTTAACCTCATCCCGCTTCCAATCAACAACAACTCCATCACACGAACAAGAAACCATCTCTTCTTGGTAATCTGTCAGTGAATGTAGATAACCATTTTGTTGATTTGGTACTAAGGTGAGACAATTGACTTCCTCTTTATGGCCCTGAAGAATCTGAGTGACCTTTCCTATCTAATATTCAGATAAAATATCTAGAATTACAAGGGGATTTGCTACTACGATATCTTTTCCACTGACATACGCAAGAAAAGGATTATCGGAATCTTGACTACATAGTAATACCATTTCTTCTATCGTTACCTGTTTGGAACAACAAAACAGCATCGTTGAGAAGTACATCCTCTTGAAATGAATTTTCGTTCCAGTTTCATTCTTCAGCAACCTATAATAAGTCAAAATGAGACTATTCAAGCTTGACATCAACACATGCATTGTTTGAATAGAGAATGAGTAGAACTCTAGATGAGCACGCATAGCCTAATTGGATAAGGCGCTTGCCTACGGAGCAAGAGATTGTGGGTTCAAGTCCCACTGTGTGCTTATTATTTTTGACAGTTGTCTATTTTCCTCTATTTGTCTCATTCCTTTTGACTTCCACATTGTGATTGCAACAAAAACATCATGCATAATTACATTATTCTTTAAAGGCATCAACACACTCCTTAGACCATGGCTCGAAATTGGTCTTGTACTGCTGAGGATCCTTCTCATTACCCTCTCCACAGTCGACCACACGTTCAGCTCCCAACTCCTCCATTCTCTCATCAAGTTGGTGAGCAGCTTCACAATACTGCTTGAAGTTCTTTGAACCCAAACCAAAGACAGCAAACTTATTATTCTCCAAGAAATCATCATCCAGAGAATCATCGCTCAAAGCCTCCCAGAACTCCTGAGCATTGCTAGGGAACTCTCCACTTCCATAAGTGCAGGTCATCAAAACCAAATTCTTCATATCTGGAAGAGAATCAACCTCCACCTTATCCATAGGAATCACCTGAGAGGCAATTCCAGCTTCCTTGAACTTGCCCGCCAGAGACTTGGCAGCCTTGGCAGTGGTACCTGTCTCAGTTCCATAGAGAATGGTCACACCATCATCACCAACAGGCTCATTACTCTCAGCAGAAGCGGCAGCAGGCTCCTCCACCTTCTCGTCACGTGCACGCACGTACTGAGCAGCATAGGTAGTATGGAGAAGATCGTGAGCCAAATGGCTTCCAGGCTTCTCAAAGAACTCACTATACAATTTGACAATATCAGGATTCTCATGAGACTTACGCAGCTTCTTACCAGCATCAATCTTATAGATAGCCTCCATACGCTTCTGAATCGTATCGGCACGGTTGCTGTGAGGTTGACCTCCTCCACTAATACAACCTCCAGGACACGCCATCACTTCCACGAACTGCAGATCCTCCTTTCCGGCCTTGATGTTCTCCATCAACTCACGAGCATACTTGCTATGCACTACAGCGCAATTTACCTTGGTTCCATTCATATCCACAGAGAAACGCTTCATACCCTCGAGACCACGAGCCTCCTTCACATCCAACTTCTCGAGAGGTTTTCCTGTCTGCAACTCATAGGCAGTACGAAGAGCAGCTTCCATCACACCACCACTAGCTCCGAAAATATCTCCAGCTCCAGAGCAAATGCCCATAGGAGAATCGAAGTCCATTTCAGCGAAATCAGCCCAATTACAAATACCCTTCTGTTTACAGAAATCACCCAACTCCTTGGTGGTAAGAACAGCATCCACAGTGGGAACCTTCTCATTCAACCACATCTGTTTGCGCTCAATCTCATCCTTCTTGGCAGTGCAAGGCATCAATGAGACCATATAGATATCCTCTGGTTTAAGATTCATCTTCTTAGCCCAATAAGTCTTTACGGTTGCACCTAACATCATGTGAGGAGAGCGGCAACTTGAGAGGTTTGGAATCAACTCAGGGTAACACTTCTCAGCCATGTTAATCCATCCAGGACAACACGAAGTGAACATAGGGAATGGACCCTTATTCTTAAGACGCTCCAGAAGCTCAGTTCCCTCTTCCATAATAGTCATATCAGCACCAAAGTTAGTATCGAAGACGTACTGGAAACCAGCCGCTTTAGCGCAAGCCACCATCTTACCTGTGGAGATCTCACCTGGCTCACGACCATAGTTCTCTGCAAACGCAACACGAGTGGCAGGAGCAGTCTGAAGAACCATGACTTTTCCGGCCTTCATGGCCTGCTCCACACGAGGAATGTGACTCTGCTCAGTAATGGCACCAGTAGGACACAACACATTGCACTGACCACAACTGATACACTCAGTATCCTTTAGGAGATGATGACCTGTCGGAACCACAGGATAACCTCCTTCTAAAGGATTGTTCACAAGCACATCCATTCCCTGAAGCTCATGGCAAGCACGAGCACAACGCTTGCAATCAATACACTTCGACATGTCACGATGGAGAGCATAACTGTCATCACAGGACTCAGCAAGAACTTCGTCCATCTCGGGAGTGTGGAATTTGGCTCTAGCTATTATCCAACAGAAATGAAGCTACTCGATGGTAGATGTGGTCATCAGAGTCTTCAGAGCTTCGTTGGAAGCTGAACGAGCTTTAGGACTGTTAGTCCAAATGTCCATACCTTCAGCAACTCTAGTTGTACAAGAAGTCTGAATAGGGAATTCTTCTCTACAAATCACACGATAAATAAAATCAAACCCTCGAATCTCCACAACACATACTCTGCACTTACCTAGAGATTAGAAATCCGACAGATGACTCACCAAGAGGAGCCAGACGGGGATGGTGGCAAACGAAAGGCACGGGAATACCCTGAGCCTGGCAAGCTTCAAGAACTGTCATTCCTTCAGGAACCTTGTATTCTGTTCCATTGATCTTGATAGAGAGCAGATTGCCTTCAGCGGCTAGGATTTAGGAAGGATAATCATATCGTACCAGCGGCAAACGAACGGGCGGCTGTGGCCAAGAAGAGAGATCTTCCTGCAGCAATTCTGGAAAAGGAACTAAGCATTTTCAAGCAAGCGGAGAGACTGCGAAAAACTGAAAGGTGGAAACCACTGAGATCCAAATTGGTGCGTCTTTGGGAACTCGTTCTCCAATCAACAATCAGTAACCCACGTCTTTATCATAGATGGAATTGGGAATGAACCTCTCTCCACAGTATCGAACACCGATCAAACAACGTGTTCGACAGGTACAAAACTCGTAAGACTTTCCCCTCGCCCAAATGAATAGGTCGCCTATTTCCAGAGATGTGCGCTACGGAGATAGACTGATGAGGCGAGTCGAAGATTCATGTCTGGAAAAGGCGCGGCAACGAAGAGATGTCCGTTTTGGGTCGATAATTCATTCTAGAACCGTATTCGAGCATTAAGAAATTCAAACAGTCCGGTAGACCCGGAGAAACGATTCATCGCTCAGTAGGCTAGAACTCCTTGTTTTGATGGTATAGAGATATTTTACATGATATTCTCCTGGATGGGTCCTTTCTTTCAGATGGTTTCGAGTGAGATGAAAAGATGATCTCTAGAATTGTCAAAAGATGAATACGAAGAGATGGTAAGTGTAATTGAGGATGAGTATGAATACCATCTGAATCAATTGGGTAAGAATGATGGGAAGGAACCATCTGTAGTCCAAGAGTATGAAGATTTGCAAGAAGAGGCGGATGTATATTATGACGAATTGCATGAGGAGTTGAATGATAATGGCGACAGTGTTATGTGCCCTTGTTGTTGCGTTGGCTTTTTGCATGAAGTAGAGCCGAATTACTGCGTTTGTTCACATTGTGGTATGGATGTTCGTCGCAACTTAGTTGAACTTCGCCAGCAGTTTTCGTCAGTCTATCAGCAACATTCTTGTCCGAAAGTGTTGCATTGTCAGTTGATTCCCTCCAAGGGTCTTCTGTTTTCATGTTCTAGTTGTAACTTTTCGATGTTTTTAGAGTAATTTCGTTGTTTGTAGAAATCTAACTGTTTAATTGATCACTGTTTGCTTGATGACGACTGGTACTGTTGTTGTTTTAGGTGATATTGGGAGAAGTCCTCGTATGCAATATCACTGCGTCTCATTAGCAAATGCAGGAGTTGATGTTAGCTCTTTTCTGTTGAGTGATGATTTAGGTTAATGTTGTTGGATATTCCGGAAAGAGGTGTTGTGAAGAGGTCGAATCGAATAAGAAGATCACCAAATATCTTGTGGACAGTAATCCCTTTAGTAAACTTCCTCGAAAACTGTTTCTTTTGTATGCTCCACTGAAAGTACTCTTTCAGGTAGTTTTTATTCAAAGAATTGAGGGTAGATCTTTCAACTTCTCTTCCTCTTCCTCATTAAGACACCTAGACCTGATTTCTACCTTGTGCAGAATCCTCCAAGTATCCCTACATTGATTGTTGTGTGGACTGTTGCTCGAATTCAAGGCTCTCGATTCATTATTGATTGGCACAACTTCGGATATACAATTCTGGGTTTATCACTTGGTCCTAATCACCCTGGTATTGAATAATACTTTTATTGAGTCTAGTTGTTGTCATTGCTAAAGAAATCGAGCGTTTCTTTGGTCAGCGAAGTGATGGAAATCTGTGTGTTACAAAGGCCATGAAAGAGTGGTTAAAAGATGAGTGGAACATTGAGGCCTCTGTATTATATGACCGTGCACCAAAAATGTTCCACACAGCTTCTCTGAATGAAAAATATGAATTATTTGAGAAACTTCGTCCTATTTTGGGACTTGATTGTCAACTAATGGAGAAGAAGGATGGAATGATTCGAGAATGCGAGGATCGTCCTGCTGTACTCGTTAGTTCCACTAGTTGGACTGCTGATGAAGATTTCCATATACTTCTTCATGCTCTTTCTCAGTGTGATATAAAGTATTCTTATAGTGAAATGATGATATTAGATTCAAGGAATCTGATGGACTTCGAATTCTTTGTATCGTAACAGGACTTGGACCATTGAAAGAGTACTATGAGAATCAGATCCAGTTGTTAAATCTAAAACATATTGTAGTTCGTACCATGTAAGGGAGGATTGGTGAGACTCACATTTAGTTGGTTAGAGTATTCAGATTATCCAATTCTACTTGGATCAGCGGATCTGGGAGTTTGCCTTCACACAAGTAGTAGTGGATTGGATCTCCCGATGAAAGTGGTTGATATGTTTGGAACGGGTCTTCCTGTATGTGCAGCCTGGTTCAACTGCATTGGTGAGTTAGTAAAGGATGGAAAGAATGGTCTTGTTTTTACAAATGAAGAGCAACTGACCAAACAACTATGGTCTTTACTAAAAGATTTCCCTAAGAATCAAAAGGAGCTATTAGAACTGCGTAAAGGAGCTGAAGAGTATCAAAGATTGCGTTGGGAAGAGAACTGGCGAGAATGTGCAAAACCTGTAATTATGTGATCTGATTTGCTGTTTCAATTCCAACAACTCAAAATAATAGGTTTACCCCTTCTTGCTTCATTTTCTCAAAGGCACTTGTTAGTAAAACTTGTTCTACATGAATCTCACCATCTTTAGCTGAAAATAATATAGAAAGACAGTCAAATTCAAATTCGGAAAGACGACGATCCGACCGTTTACTCACATCAGCACCAAGTACTTCATGAAGCACGGCAACCATTTCTTCGGTACTCTTATAGTACTTAAAATGACTTTCCAATTGTTTGAGTTGGTTTAGGGATTGCTCACTGAAGGAGACATGTCGTAATTCTTGTTGCTGACCAACCCAACTAAATATCACTAAAATCTTTCACAATAACTCAGGAACAATAGCATTATCAATTCGATCAAAGCTCGGAAGATAGGGCTTAATGTCGAGAATGGGTGATCCGTCAACAATGTCCGTATCTACCGTCTATTAAACAATTCAGCTGTACTTGAAACTATCAAATAGCGCTTTTTTCCCCAAACATGTACTTCTTCCAATTTCACTACGCTTAAACCAATGGGACAAGGACGGTGAGGTGTACGTGTGGCAAACAGTCCTGTACTCTTGCCTGCAAGACGGGGCGGCCGTACTTTAGCCTAGAATAAAGAAAGACGAAGGGACGTACAGGGAAGGTGAATCCCTTTTCTGTGGTCGAACGATGAAGTGTTGATACATTGGTATTCATGTGGAAGACGAAGAGAACCCAAATATGACTGTATTGGGTGAGATCATCAAAAGCAGGAGGAGGGACCCACTCCTCAATATCAATACGAGATCGAGCATTTGGAGCTAGACCTGGTTGTCTCGGAACACCTTGACAATGTACATAACAGGACCGAGCAAACCCAATTGGGTTGAAAACATATCCATTCCCATCTTCTTCCCTTCTCTGTCCTTCAATCACTTTACGAAGTTCCTATATGTTATCAAAGCCAGGATATTATAACCTTCTCCGCTCGAACACGTCCAACACGTTCAGAAAACCGTAAGGATTCTGCCGTCTTTCTTTTTGACACTTCGTTATTCATCTGAAATGTAAGGAATAGGAAATAGAAGAACGATTGCTTTCAATGCCTGCACAGCCATGAAACCTTGAACTAACTTCAGAACTAGATATGTAATAACGGCTGAAGAAACAAGGAGAATGCTGTTTAGTGACTCCATGAAAACAATGAGTGAAGTGGATAATTATACTCAATTTCCTGTATTAAAACAACTCAAAAGAATAATAGGAAGTGTGTTAGAGTGAGTTAAGCATCAATTTGATTCCATTCTGAGAGACACAAGTAGGCAAAATTGTTATTTTGAATTAAGTTGTAGTAGAGAGAATGAAATCTGAGAGAATCCAGACGTATCTCAAAGCAGTGTTAATTGTCACTGTTATTAAGATTCTACTCATTCCATCATACCACAGTACTGATTTTGAAGTTCATCGCAACTGGTTGGCAATCACTCATTCTCTTCCGGTTTCTCAGTGGTACTATGACGTAAGTTATAATTTGTAGTAATAATTATAGAGTACATCGGAGTGGACCCTTGATTATCCTCCTTTCTTTGCATGGTTTGAGTACCTATTATCTCTAGTTGCAGAATTTTTCGATCCCAATATGCTGGAAGTAAGGGTATCTGGACTGGTAGGTGATTGAGTAGCTTACAAATCTCAACTATGTTAGTCCCAAAACCGTTTTATTTCAACGACTAACCGTTGAAGTGACAGACTTTATACTCATCTTCGCTATTGCCTTCTTCTTTGAATTCCGAAACGATAAGATCAAGTCATTTATTCTCTTGGTTTTTGCTCCGGGATTTCTGATTGTTGATCATATTCACTTTCAGTACAATGGATACCTAATTGGTCTGTTCACTTTGTCGATTGCCCTTCTTTATCATGTACACTGATTTCTGTTTCTGTAATAGTAGAATCATCCACTTGCAGCCGCTTTTGTATATTCATTCACAATGAACTCGAAACATTTATTCTGTTTTCAAGCACCTGTTTTTCTAGTTTATTTACTTTGTACCTATTGCATTTCCAATTCCAAGCAGTTTAACTGGAGTCATTTCCTTCAGTTAGGCGGTATCGTTATTTCTGATATGTTTATTTGCTTCTTCTAATTCATAGTATTCTTCGTTTCACTTTTTCCCATCCTCAAAGGTGACATTATGGCCAATCTGAAACAATTCCTCTCCCGTTTATTCCCCTTCCAACGGGGAATTATTCACAGTTATTGGGCTCCAAACATTTGGGCACTTTATGCAGGATTCGATCGTATTCTTGCCTCCTTCCTGACATCACTCTGTCATAAGCGTGGTTTATTCTGTGGAATCCCAGTAAGGAGTTCCAACACAGCCAATGGAATAGTTAAAGTTGCCTCATTTTCCATTCTTCCAGAAATTCCCTCCATCCTCACGATCCTTCTCATGTTAGGGAGTTATATTGTTGCAACATTAAATTTTCATCATATATAGCCAATTCTAATTCGACTGTGGAAAAAACCCTCTCGAGAGAATCTGATACGCAGTTTATCTATAACAACACTTTTATATTTCCTACTAGGTTATCATGTTCATGAGAAAGCTATTCTACCAACTATTGTCCTTTGCGGGTATTTGTGAAGAGTGATTGATGAAGTAGGTTATTACTAGGGCAGTCTTCGCAGGATGCAAAAATCTTTTGGTTGTGTTCTTTATCAGGTACAGTCGGACTCTTTCCGCTTCTCTTCACTCCTCGAGATGAAATCACTGAAATGCTTCTCACTCTCACATATGCTGTGGCAAGTGCTGTGTGGCTGAAATTAGAGTTCAAGCGACTGGATAAGATTACCATAGGAATCATTATCTTAAGTGCAATAGGATACTTCTTATTACCACTCTTCCTACCGTCGGTTTAGTTGCATTGATTAATTCACAGGTCTTTACCATTCCTCCCTTTAATGTTAATCTCACTCAGCTGTGCAGTGGGGAATTGCTATGTGTTCACACTCATGTTCAGTCAATTCTACCAACATTCAAAATTAGATTCAATTGTTTTCAAACAAACACAATCACTTACGGAACATACTAGGGAACATTATACCGGATTTGGTGTCTTCAGGTTCAGGGATATCGAAATGATTTGTTTGCTGGGTTGTTGGACTATTAATCTCAATCTTCAGGTCTGGACGGCGACTAGAAATCATTGAATAATTATGAAAGTACTTAGGACTCGAAATTATAGTACGAGGATTTGAAGTAATAGGAGGAGAAGGTGGAGAGGAACGAAGTGGTGGAACATACATACCAGGTCGAGATGAAAGTTCGGGAGATCCCCGTGGGGATGATGAGGAACTTGAATGATGACGTAGAGGAGGCGGAGATCCAGGAAGAGCGGGAGGCTGCATATGTGAAAGAGACGAAGATCCAGGAAGAGCAGGAGGCTGTGTACGCGAAGGAGAGGGAGACCCAGGAAGAGCAGGAGGCTGTATACGCGAAGGAGACGAAGATCCAGGAAGAGCAGGAGGGGGTATCGTAGGTGGTTGCGATGGTGGGAGAGTAGGTGGTAACTTGGGAGAATGAGAAGAGTGTTGAGAATGAAGCGAACCATAGAGAGGATATTTCTTGCCTGAAGATCCTGAATTTCGAAGCTCCTCCTACGAGTAACCCTTCTTTTCAATCCTTACAACATGATTGGCCGCCAGTCTATCTAGTAACATTTGTTTCTGTTTTTTTAATTCCTCTTTCTCCGTATTCAGATTCTGAATCTGTTTCTCCATCTCTTGAAGTTTACGATCCTTCTCTTGGAGTTTCAATTCCGATTCATTTAACATCTTTTCATAGTCATCAATTTGACCATTGATATTGGTGCTTCCATCCTTCAACATTGCTATCTCTTATCTCCTTTCTCTATTCATACCCAGTTCATGTTCCATTTCTTCAATATGATTCAGAACCTTTTCTACCTGTAGATTTCCATTGAGACCAGCTACAAATCACACCACTCTTCCACTCTCACCCTCCATGACATCGACTTGTCTCTGTAGTCTAATATTATCTTCTTCCACATATCTCAATTGAGATCGTAACTCTTCCACAACCTTCTTCTTCTCAGCTTCCATGGCTTCAATGCGTTTCTTCTGCTGCTTCTCCAACATCTCAAAGGATGCCCTCACATCGGACTGGACTGAATCCTCTTCTTGTGCCTTACGCTTAGTGATCTCTGCCACGATCTCTCGACGAATGTTATACTCAGTGAAGTCGATGGCTTGCTGAATTTCTTCTGCTCGCTTCTCACGCAAAGTGCGTAATTCTCTCTCCTTATCTGTAAGAAGTCGCTTCAGGCGATCCACATCATCGCTTTGAAGGGGACGAATTGACACTGTGTTAATAGGTGTCTCATTCTCCTAATCATTATTACACTCACTCACACTCACAGCACCCAAACGCCGACCTCCTGCAGTACGAAGAGGAGGAGGCTTATTATCAACACTACAATCAATCTCTCTCCTCTACCATACCGTGTTTGTACTGTTTTTATGTTCTTCACGATTGTTGTTTGTTCAAGAACGTAAAATGTTTCATCAAAATCTGTTCGATCATTACTTATATTAAGAATCATATGGACTGGTCCAGCCAGATTCCCAATTATAGATGTCTAGAGATTAGAACATTTCATATTCATTACAGAAAGGAGATGTGTTAATTTACAATTTCGGAAAATCATACGCTGATTATTCTTATTAGGATTCACCATCATTCGCAAACACAACATCAAATAGAGGAGATCCGTATTAATAGCACCAGCTTCCACAGTTCGTTCGCCTGTTACCTGAGTTCTGGAGATTCGCTCACTTCCAGCGAGATCAACAATACGACACGAAGCAATGATGTCCTTGGTAAATTGACGTGTGCGGATTAAGTTAAATGTACACATTGTATGTGATCGAGAGGAATCGAGATTCATCTTGGTTTCGGCCATATGTTTCTCTTTTGTGCCTAGTTCAATCAGTTGAACCCCTTCCGCTTTGCTCTTCACAGTCTTCTCCTATTTGCTTATTCATCACCTTCAAAGCTACAGTTAGGCCAACAACATGGAGAACTCCCTGCATATCTGAACGAGCCATCAAACTCGGTTTGCTCTGACCAGAACGTGTAGTTGGAGATAGAAGATCGTAAATGTTGTTCTGATAGTCTTCGAGGAAGCTCATCTCCAGAGAGATATGGTCCAATTCATCCTTAAATCGACTCTTAAACTCCGGTGTTCCCATACCATCAATGATGTAGCTAAGAGAACGCGGAATCAAACCTGGATTTCTACACATAACTTGAACAACTCAACTCCACTCTTTAGGTCCCGAAATTGTATAGGTTTTACCACTTCCTGTAACACCATAAGCCATAATTAAGCAGCTGCTGCCCTGAAGAAATCCATCGAGGAGTGGTTTCGTAGTAGTATCAAAGACCTTTTCCTAATCCTCAGATGAACTAACAAAGGGAGACCTGTGATGATGTTGGAAGAAAAATGTCTTGATATTCAAATTCTGCTTCAATACGACCCTTCTTGTAGTTCTACTCATTACCCACATTCATCACAAACACCTGCGAATCTTCTGGAACAGTAACTTTCAATATTTTTGAGTCTTGAGGATGTAGATAGTCTGATAGTTCCATCTTCCCACTCTTTTGTGGTCTTACACGCAGAAACATCCGGAATGGGTGCTTCTTCTCACTTGAATCACTTTTCTCCATCTAAATCAACGCGATTTCTGAGAGAGATGTCTACCAATAGAACCGCGGGAATCCAAACAAACAGTAGTTATGTAGCAGAATTAGAAACCGGTTTTGAGCCATCCACTGTAAATCCATCGTCCATTTCATCATCGCCTAAAGCATCAGTAGCCTGCGCATAGACATCCGCAGGATACTCCTTTACTTCTACAAAAGGCTTCTTATCTGACTTCTTTTTACTTTCTAATACACCGTAGCCTTGTGCTGCAGCCTCATCAAACTGTGCTGTAGTATTAGGAAGAGCATTTGGATTCTGATTATCGATATCGGTTTGTGGTTGATATGTTGCGGGATATTGATATCCTGTTTCTTGTAACCTATCTGTGATACTCACCATTCATCCTTACTGAATGCCGCGAGCACGAAGACCAATAATGAGAGCATCTCTGTTGCTGCGAACAATAGACTCTTTGGCGATTGGATTTGGATCTGCAAAGGCCCACCGAATGTTGAGAACTTCTTCACGATCCAATTTCTGTCCTGCCATCGCCACCTTGGCAAACTCGGCTCCACAGCGCATACGATAACGAACGAAAGCAATACTCAATCGGAAGATGACATTAACTAACTCAATCTCACCCCATTCAGAGAAGTGACGTGTAATTGCTTCCTTTAGATCATATCCATCGAGACGCTTGAGTCCAGCAACATAGAGTGTTCGACAATCATCATTAATCGATCCAATTCCACCCATATCCTTCCGATGACCTCCAAATCGCTCTCGACCAAAACAATCATGAGACAGATCAATCTTGGCCATATCAGCAGGTGTGGGAATTCGATGAAAGTACTCACACTCACTTCCCTTTGCACAGCAGCCTCGAGCGAAGTGAATACAGAAGAAACACTCCTTCCCTTCACGAGCAGCCTTATCAGCACGAGTATAACCAGCATCACGAGCAACATTGCACCGTGTTGTGGCAGGCTCACCTTGTTCCAAACCATAACTCCAATTGTCGCCAACATAACGACCATACCAAATGTTGTAATCATTATTTCCCTCTCGTCGTGAATGACTGGCTGCAATTGTCTCTACCTGCTTACGAGCAGGACGATTCAAGAATTGTCGGTTTTGTTTTTCATATGCAATCACAAGATCATCACCAGGCGCACCACGACCGTACCAGCCTGTTCCAGAGGCAACAGGTCCCATCTCCTTGGGTCGCTGCCACTGTGTTTGACCAGTTACGGTATTGAAGTAATAGAGAAGATTTGATTTTGGATCGATTGCCTCCATCCACTGTGACGCTTCTCCTGCCTAAACTTTATCAACAGATTACGAATTCCCACCTGGTCACGAACCATAGCTGTGTCCATAATTAAACCTCCTCCTCCAAGAGGCTTCTTCTCTCTACAATTGTGACAGTAATTTCCAGTTGCAAAGTTGCTATTTCCACATTTAGGACAGATCCAGTTCTTCTCAACCACACCGAAGGACTGGCCGACTGGGCCAGCGATTCCAACCTATTCAAATGAGACACGACAACAAAGACAACATGAATCTCTGTTCTTGGAGGTTTTCGGATCTTTCGGTCCTCACTCTTCCATAGGTATTCATTTGGATCCATTATAGCCGACATCTTCAAGAATACTGCAAAAAAAGACGAAGTCGTAAAAACGGGAATTTCTAATTGGTAGCGACGTACTTCAAACAAACAATCTCTACGCAAATTCCTTCTCCAATTGCCCCACACGGGCAACCATATTCTTTGCTGTTACAACCATTGTATTCTCAGGATTTACAGCTTCCAGTTCCTTCAAATACTTGTCAATTTCCTCATCCGGCTTATGAAGGATACTTGATACTACCACAAGATTACGCAACACGCATTCGTCACGGCTATTCTGCAAATGAGGAGTTCGTTAATGTCCTACTTTCGCATACTCATCCAGAAGTCCATTATAACACTTCTCCACCTGAGAAGGATCAAGTGCGTGATCATCACAGCGCAGATCACTCATCAGATAATTTGTGACCAACATTGGACTCTCGTTCAACTTATCCATTATTTCTCGATAGATATATGTATTCTCTTTCATTTTCTCGTTGTCCTATGACTCAAGTCAATCTATCATTTCTTACACCATTCGAATTTAGCCATGTTTTAGCCAACTGAGTGAGAATGTGATCTTCGTCAATCTTGCACATTTGAGAATACACAGCAGAAGCCTTATCCGGTCTATTCATTCTGACAAGGGTATAAACAAGAACAGACAGCTCTTCAATCGAGTCGGCATTCTTCACAGACAAATAGGCATGATCATAGTCATTCTCGTTGTTGTAAATTGTACAGGCTATAATACGTACCAGTGAAGTATTTCCAAGTTCTTCATTCAGAAGCAAACCGATTCTCTGTGCACAGTCAGCATGACTTGAAGAATCAGCAAAGTACTGAGCAAGAATCTGAATTGCCGATAATTCAGCGGTCTTCACCGGATTTGAATCAATCATGGTGATAACTTCCTTGGACTTACCCAAAGCGATCATAGCACGATATACATAGTACATCTTTTCCAGATTCTCTGCATCATTAGTAGCAGTTACACGATTAGCTTCCTGAATGCAAGTCTTCCCCTTATATCAAGTACATGCATCCTACCTCAAAGTTGCCTATGAAAAACTGGCTACGGACCATATACAGATGATCAGGTGCAGACATTGATTGTGAATAGTAAGAACTGAGTGAGTTTGGACTGATGACAGAAATCGACTCAATTTTTGAAACTAAGCAAATTCCTGAATTCAATTCTGTTTACAGTAATCAGTGAATTGTTTTCATTCCGTGTAGCTTACTGGTTTGATTGCTGAGTCGGATGATGACAACAACCATGAAGGTCGCTTTTTTGTAGTTTATTTCAAGTTCAATGAGTCAATAGACTTGATCAGAAAGATGACTTGGTGAAACGAGAATTCGAGACTGTGAAGTCGATTGTGGATGAGAGTATCAAGCTGGGATTACAGTGGAATGTTACAACGATCGATCTTAATGAGAAGATGGAATATGTTGCTTTAATGGGTGTAATTGACTCCTAGACTAGTCTTAAACAGTTTGACTATCTTCTTTTCTTTTTATTCACCCATGCTGAAGATCGAGATGTATGGTAGGAAGGGAAATAACTAGCTAGGCTTCAGTTCATCCGGCACTACTATTGTATATTCAGGATTTAGATGCTGATCACCGTGTCAGTCACGATATCTTCAAGAATGTGAAAGTCTCTGTTCTCTACGATGGCACAGGCGATTGTATTGTTTGGTAGTTTGTTCGCTTTAGTAATGATGGTAGCGACACTCTCCAAATGGATTTGACAAATCTGGGAGCATCAGAGTTGCTTCGATATGATTTTGGTCATTGTACAATAGACAAGGTAGCATAGTGATACTATGGTGAGTAATAGAGTTATTTGAGCACTGTTTGGATTGTCGAATTGCTTCAGGATGCTGTTTTGAACGAGGAGGTAATTTGTGTAGAGAGCAGCGTGAAACAGAATCTGGTTACTTAGTGGGCTTTAGAGGATGTATTGATGAATAGTCTTCGTAGTCTTGTTAGCATGAAAACTCGTCGTAAGATGAAGGTTTGGTTGAAAGAACGGTAAAATCAGAATGAAAGAATGAGAACTAGTGAATTGGAAGAGAAGGAAGAAACAGAACGCCGAGAAACGAGTAAGTATGATTTAATATCTTAAGAATAGAAGCTCGTACTCTTGAGGGTGATGTGGAAGATTTGGGAGCAGATAAGAGTGAAGAGATGATCACACGTGAACAGCGAGCAATCTTGATAAAGCAAGGTTATGCAGTGGTCGGATCGCACAGTGCAGTGAAGCTCTGTCGTTGGTCAAAGACCCATCTACGTGGTAATGGGGCATGCTACAAACATACCTTCTATGGTCTCAATAGTGCTTCATGCATGGAGGCAACACCATCTCTGGCGTGTGCAAATCGTTGTCTTTTCTGCTGGAGACATCATAGCAATCCAACTGGGAGAGCCTGGAGATGGAAAGTGGATCCTCCCGAACTGGTGTATGAGGGAATGGTTACCAATCAGCGTGTATTTGAATCTCGGAGAACTGAGATATAGAGACTCATACGACAGTTTGCAGGATGTGAAGGTGTGAAGAGTGATCGTGTTGATGAAGCTATGGCACTCAAGCACTGTGCATTGTCCTTAGTGGGTGAACCAATCATGTACCCTTACATCGATCAGTTCATTGACCTTCTTCATTCGTAATTACACACATCTCCTATCATCTCTAGTCATGGTACTTCTTCCTTCCTTGTCACCAATGCCCAGTTCCCTGAGGAGATTCGTCGTGTTCCTCCAGTCACCCAATTCTATATTTCTCTGGATGGGAGCACAAAGGAAGGATTAAAGAAATTAGATAGGCCTCTCTTCAGAGACTATTGGGAACGTTTCAACGCTTGTGTAGAAGCAGTACATGAGCGAGTAAGAATGGGATGGGAGGATGATGATAGAGAGAGCGAACTGTGTTGAGATTGACACTTGTGAAGGGATACAATATGGAAGTAAATGTTTAACAGAGGACTCAAAGATAGGATGTTGAGGGAGTGAGTCGCTTCGTAAAAGCAAGTTGTCCTTCTTTTGTGGAATTGAAAGGAATGACGTTTAGTGGGCAGGGATGTATGCTGACAATGGCTAATTGCCCTTGGTATTCTGAAGTATATGTTTAATCATTCCTATTCTTATATAGGTTGTGGAATATGCAGAGAAACTGAACGCTCTTTTAGAGGAGTATGAGATTTCCTGCGAACACGAACACAGTTGCTCTGTCCTTCTTACACATAAGAAATTCTTCTATAATGGTGTTTGGCACACATGGATTGACTTTGATAAGTGGAATTACTCTTTTTTCATTACTAATAGATTCCAAGAGTTGTATGCTCAATGGAAGAAAGATGGAACTCCATTTGATGCCTTAGATTACTCTATTGAAACACCTGTACGGATTGTGTTCCATTTCGTTATTGTAGGCTTGGGCTGTATACGGTTCTACAGAACAAGGATTCGATCCAAATGATGTGCGAAAGAAGAAAAAGACCTGTGGAATAGAGGAAGACTCATAAAACTTCAGTGCTAGGATGGCTTGTATTAGCCATTTCATTGTTCTGTTTGTTACTATCTGTACATAAGTCGTGTTCATCATTTCTTATTCTACTCTTGAAAACTTCATTTGATACATACTATGCTAAGCATCAAATCTACAATAACAAGAATTCTATCTTTAAAAACCCTTCTCAGAGTGTACACGGTATTGGTTCCCTTTGATAGTCAAGCCTCACTAAACTGTTTTCATAATCCCTTTTCCATTCATTCTTATTCTCAATGAATACCAGTAGTGATGAACAGCAGCAGAAAAACACTGCTGTAGGCAGTGCTAAGCCTGGTAGAAAGTGATATGGTTGTGTCACCTATTAGCAACTATTGAAATGCAACCAGTTGAAAACAAGGAAACTACTGTGGAAGTTCAGAGACATCCAAGTGCAATGGTATGTCGTTTTGGAGGAGACTGATGATGTAGGATGTTATTGCTCTTGGTGCAAAAACGCTTTCCCAGGCCAGCAGGTATGTAGCTGATGTGTTTTATGATATGTAGTGTATATGGCAAGGGTGACAAAGCGGCTGGATCAAAGAGTGGTAGTTTCTATAGTGAAATGGATCCAACATTACTTCCAACGATTATTAAGAAGGGATCAAGTATGATGGAGGAGGAACCGAAGAATAAACCTTCGACGTGGGGTCAAGTGTTTAAACAACCTTCGGTCATTGTAACAATAATTGGTGTGCTTTGTGGCATTGCATTGATGTTCGTTCCGTTGGATCCTGATAATAGTTCAATTCAGAAAACTCTAGGTATTCTCATTATTATGGCAACTTGTTGGGTAACCGAAATTCTTCCTTTATCGGTGACAGCCCTATTCCCCGTAGTCTTGTGTCCTCTGCTTGGCGTGTCTTCTGCAAAGTCCATCGCTTCTCAATATTTCAATGATACCATTTTCATGTTTATGTCTGGTTTTTTAATTTCCCTCGCAATGGAGAAGTGGAACCTTCACTTTCGAATTGCCTTAGCAATTACGTCTTGTTTTGAACGTCCACGCTCCATTCTCTTTGGAGTCATGTTTGCGGCTTGGTTTTTGTCAATGTGGATCTCCAACACGGCAGCTGCTCTCATGATGGTTGCAAACATCACTGCTTTGGTCGAAACATTGGAAAATCACTATGGTAAGAAGAAACTAGCTTCTTTTTCGAAAGCAGTGATGATTGGCATTGCGTTTTCCTGTAATGTGGGTGGTTTTGCTACTCTTATCGGAACACCTCCAAATATGACATTCAGTGAAGTGTTTAAATCAAGATTCCCTCATAATGCCACAGACCCAAATAGTGCTCCAGAAATAACATTCTCTTCATGGATGCTGGCTGTAGCACCTTCAAATTTCCTTCTCTTCCTTCTCCTCTGGCTGTATTTCGCTATATTCTATTGTCCATCAGAGAAGGAGCTAAAAATTGAACCTGGTTACTGTAAAAGTGAGTACAAGAAGTTAGGAAAGGCTTCTTACGAGGAGAAGGTTGTATTTACTGCGTTTGTGATTGTAGCTCTTCTCTGGTTATTCCGTGCAGATTTGGGTGTGATTCCGGGTTGGAGTAATATTTTCGGTCCCACAATTAAGAGCTATCTGAGTGATGCTACTGTGGGTATGTTGGTTGTCTTATGTCTTTTCTTTATTCCTACGAAAAAATCACTCAACCGTACTATTGGTGAGAATGATGATGCTACGATTCTGACCTGGGACACAGCAAAACAGATGCCTTGGGATCTTGTGCTGCTTTTCGGAGGTGGCTTCGCTTTGGCTTCGGCTTGTACGGACTCAGGTCTCTCAGTATGGATTGGTGAGAAGTTGAAGGGAATGGGAGGGTGGCCTCGTTTCCTGGCTATTCTTTCAATCACCATAGTTGTTTGTATCCTCACTTCATTCACTTCCAATACAGCCACAGCCAATATTCTGTTGCCTGTGATGGTTGGTATCGCACAACAGACTCGAATCAATCCACTTCTTCTCATGGTCCCTGTTGCTATCGCTTGCTCCTGTGCCTTCTTGTTACCTGTAGGAACCCCTCCAAATCTTGTCGTCTTCGCTTCGAAGAGACTCACAATGCTTGATATGGTGAAGGCTGGTGTTGTCACAACAATTCTGGCTGTTATTATCATTATGATAATTACTTTCGTAATGTTACCCCTCGTTTATGATGTTAAAATTAACGAGTATCCAGTATGGGCGGAATTATGTGTTTGTTTAAAGTAGTATGGAAAATGAACAGTCTAATGGTATTAATCTGATGTATCTTCATTCTAAAAATCAATTTGATGATCTCAACAAACACTCAAACCAAATCATTTCCATTAAGCACATACCTTTAGAAACGAGGAAGAGCTGAGTTCTTGCTCATCTCCAGATCATACTTGTGTCCA